>JAQQSK010003493.1:523-189627 GCA_028658325.1 Potorous gilbertii | reverse complement strand
CATCATCACCACCACCATCATCATCATCACCACCACCATCATCATCATCATCATCATCACCACCACCATCATCATCATCACCACCACCATCATCACCATCACCACCATCATCATCATCACCACCACCATCATCATCACCACCACCATCATCATCACCACCACCACCATCATCACCATCACCACCATCATCATCATCACCACCACCATCATCATCACCACCACCATCATCATCACCACCAGCACCATCATCACCACCACCACCATCACCACCACCATCATCATCACCACCACCATCATCATCACCACCACCACCATCATCATCACCACCATCATCATCACCACCACCATCATCACCATCATCATCATTGCCATCATAATTATCAATACTAACATTTGTACTGTACAGATGTTTAAGGCTTGCAAAAGAGGCAAATAAGGCATCATGCTTGGTCCTTTTAACAACTCTGTGGTGAAAGCTATTAATATCCCCATTTTACATGTGAAGAAACTTAGGCAAAGGGACATTAAGTGACTTGCCCAGAGTCATACATTTCATGAGTATCTGAGGTCAAATTTGAACTCAGGCCTTCCTGGCCCCAAGTCCAACACTCCATCCGCTATACCACTTAGCGCACTTTGAGACCTTAGCACAATGTTGGACACACAGTGGGTGCTTAAGAAATGCTCATTGACTGACTCAACACTTAGCCGTCTGCCCCTCCTCCACAGTGTCTCACAGCAGCCTCTCACACAAGACATCTGTTGTTCTTCCTCCTCCTGCGCTGTAGCTGAGCACTGAGCCTTCATTTTGTTGTTTAGAAATAATTATTGTTCCTATTTTTATAGCTGTTATTTACCTGACACTTTAAGTTGTACAGAATGGTTTTTTTTAAGTGTCCTAACTGTATTTCCTTTGGTTCTTCATCAGGTTCCTACCAGCCAAAAGAAGGAGGGAGTTTATGATGTGCCAAAAAGTCAGCCTGTGAGTGTAAGTATCCAATGGTCTCTTTAAACTCAGGGCACAGAATGTTTCTAGAGCATTTTGGGTGGCAGGATCTTTGGCCAAGAAGTCTGAATCTCCCAGGGTGATGTTTGACAGGTTCATACAGCTTGGTGGCGAGGTAATGAAGGGGTCAGATCTTCCATGGAGACAGAGATTGGCCCTCAGAAGGAAAAGATCCACAGGTCTTAGAAATTTCCTGTTATGTAATGAGATAACACACCAAAATTCTGAAACCTTGCCATCTTCATTGCCAAAACAAGGTTAACACTCAAATGGAGGTAGTTTAAGGCACATATCTATGTGATTGTCTATGCCTTGAAGTTTTAGTGGTGTTCTCCCATTCACTCTGATACTGTAATGAGCCTTGGTTTCCCTGTTGGTGAGACAGAGCAGCTTCAACCCACCAATACAAGTCAAGGTCTCTTCATCTCGTATGGGTTGGTGTGACTCATAAAAGTTCCAATCCCATCCACCCATTCCCTAGTTAGCAGCTTTGGGCAATAGGCCTTTCCAAACTTCTCCACTTTCATTCACAAGAGGTTTTCAGTTGCTTTGTACAGACTCATGGGCTCTCCAGATTAGTACAACCTGGCATTGAAGTCAAAGAACTTTGGTTCCACTCCCATCTTTAATGCTTACACTATATTGACCCTGGGCAGCTCATTTTATACACCTGAACTCCAGTTTCCTCATCTGGGGTTGATCCAGATGGCTTTGGAAGGCTCTTCCAGCCTTTACTATGATCTACTGGAACATATGTTCCTAAGGCAGTCTTCAGGACTGCAAGGTCATCTTGCTGTGCTGATGAGAGGAGGACTTTTATAGAGGTCTCCTGTAGCCTACAGTGATCTGTCTTTTTATATACACATCTACCCTTTAAAGGAAAAGGAAGGAGGTAGTGATCAAATGGCTGTATCCGCTTGGACTTAGATGAATTCTAATCTCCATCCTACACAGTATTAGAGTCTAGGATCCTAGGACAAACCAGCTTTCAGAGTTTTAAAATTCTCTGTGTGTGTGTACATATATACACTCACACACATATTATTATATATGTATATATACATATATGTGAGTATATATAGTTATGTATTTATATATATATATGTATACATGCACACTCACACACACATACATATGTATATATAGTTATACCCCTTGGCAGAGAATTTTTTCTCCTGACTCCCTTACTAAAAATAATAATTAAGCACTCAGTAGGAAGAGGAAGTATTTTCTGTGCTGATATCATCCACTTCAGTTCATAGGAGATATCAGTGTATGACCCATAAAAGTGTAGCCTCATTATGTTGGATTTTATTTAGAAAGATCCTGGAATGATGGATTGTGTCCCAGACTTGGAATCAAGGAGGATTTGTGTTCAAGTCTTATCTTTGGCAATACAAGCTCTGAGAAAGTCACTCAGTCTCTCACTGACCCCAGGAAGATCTCTTTTAAAGAGCTGCCATACCACATCCCTAGAAGAGCTGCCAATTTCCATCCCTAGGGTATTTCTACAACAGGTGGTCCACAGTCCAAACAAAATCTCAGATCTGGAAGAAAAAAAAGAATTAGCATTGATCTCTAAATCATGTTAACATTGTGTGAATGGATTTGTTGACGCATATACATAATTCAAGTGAAGGTACCCAGAATGATTTCAGTCTCTAAAGACCCTGAGACCAACTCCATGCTTTTAGTTGACCTATGAGTGGGAAAAGAATCATGATGAGGAAAGCTTCCCTGGGTACCTGTATTCGATTGGTAAGATTCAGGAAAGGATCCTTTACATCCAACCTGCCACTTCATTCATTCGTTTTACAGAGCTCATCTTAAGTCATCCCCCACAAAAAATATGACTCCCCTAGTGTTAGGATTGCTGTTACCTAACAAGATGGGTAAATAGCTGGCTCCTGCCATCATTCTGAAAGTGAAGATCACCACCCAAATGCACCTATATCATGAATGATGAATACCAGTTTTCCTTCTTTCTTCCTTCCTTCTTTCTTTGCTTCCTTTCTTTCTTTTCTTTCTTTTTTTTTATTCAACAGCTAGAATTAGAAGACCCAAGTTCAACTGACGGCAGCACTTGTTAGCTGTATTACCGTGGGAAAAATTACTTAAATTCTTGCTGCCTTACACATAAGAGGACTTAATAAATGCAAACTCGATGGAATTGCCTCAGTTTCTTCCTCTGTAAAATGGAAATTGTGATATTTATATGTACTCAGAGTTTCAGGCTAGGCAATAGTATATGTAGTTAGACGGACTGGAAATGCCACAGGCTTAAGGAGTGGTTGCATTTGGCTCAATGTCTATTTGGAAGATACTCCACAGGGGAGCATCTCCTAGGAATCTGTGCTTGACTCAGTGCTACTTAAACATTTCTGTCATTGATTAGGGTAAAGGTGTAGAAAGCATTCTAGTTGAATTTATAAGTGAGACGTGTTTTTTCCTTCATTTTTGAAGAAGATCATGACATCAGGGACATGATGGCATGACTTTCAGCTGATTTTTCTTTGAATGATGGAGGGCTATGCAAGGTCACCAGCTTCACTTTCTCCTCCAGCGTCATCTGGGTCCAGTGACCAGATATTCATCAAGATGACTGGAGATAGCTTAGGGTGCAATGGGAGATCCTGGTCCTTTCAAGCTAATGCTTTTTGAGTGAGCTAACACCCACTCAGTGAATCAGCCTTTCAAAGAAGTGAGTCAAGGATGGCCCCTTTAATTTAAAAAAAATCAAACTGGGAGGAGAAGACCATAAGAATTTCTGGTCAAAAGAGAAAAAGTTACTATTGATGTCTATTCTGAGCCAGGAGGGCCCAAAATTTAGCCATTCAGTGATGCTGGGGCATTGAGACAAACCTGGATGGCATAGCCAACATGATGAATGGTTGAATCAGGATCCAGAAAGAAATTTTTTTGCAAGAAAGGGAAGAAAATTACTATAAACCAAATAACCAAAAAGGCAAAGGGATAAATGTTAGGTTTTATACTTTTTAAAAAAAAAAAGTAGAAGTCAGAAGTACAGAATAAAGTTGATGTGGCCAGTCAGGAATTCATCTGAAAAAGATCCAGTGCCTTTAGTGGCTTCCAAGCTCTTTATGGACAATGGCATCCACAAGGCTCTGGCCATGTGAGGTTTCATTAAGTGAGACTCAGCTTCTGGGAATAAGGGGTTGATAGTCCTTCTGGACTCTATACATGGTCAGAACACATTTGCAGGATTGTTTTCAGTTCTGGACACCACGGTTTAAGAAGGACATTGATAAATCAGAGAGTTGCCTCCAAAGGAGGCAACCAGAATGTTGAAGAGTCTTGAGTTGATGTCGTAAGAATCAATTGACAGAACTAGTGATGGTGGGCATGGAGAAGAGAAAGAGCCAGGGGAGATACGGTAGTGGACTTCAAGTATTTGAATATGTGTCATGCAAAACTGGGCTCAGGTTTATTCTGTGTGGACCTGGAGTACTGGACCAGAAGCAAGGGACAGAATTTGAAAGAGGACATTTTGGGCCCCAAATCAGGAAAACCTTCCTAACAATTAGAGGCATCTAAAATTGGAGTGGCACACTGGATAGACCATTGTTATGGAGCTTCCAGTGTGGATTCTGAGGTGGATAGAGGTTGGATGTGGTGGTGCCTGCCTTTCCATCCATGTCTCAAGTGCTGTGACTGTGTAAGTCTGGCTTCACAGAGTGGTTGCTAAGAAAGCCATTTGTAAAATAGAAAGCTATACACCTATATGTTTGTCGTTATTGTCCTGTCATAATATTAATATGTATAATTATTCATCTTATTAGCAATGAGCATTTACTATTGCAACTCACTGTGCGAGTCAGGAGAGAGACAGTCTTTGATGGAGTTGCAACTCTACAAGACGCACAGGATTAAAATGTGTACCCTCCAAAGGCAAACAGAAAATCACAAGACGGTCGGTCAGTAATGACTGAGTAATGTTCTCCTGCTCCTGAAAAAGAAAAAAAAAACCAGTTTCCATCCTCACTAGCAATCCATTTAATCAAGTCCCTTTGTCATTGAGACACTTGTCTGCATTTTTCTATTCGATTTTTTGCAGCCCCTATTATACAAACCTCCACAATTCAATTTGGATCCAAATTGTCCAGCTTAACGCTAACTGATTTAGATACACAGGGAGCCTTTGGCATTAACAGCCTTGGTGCCTACGGGGGATATTCGTTAAGGACTACAACCCTCAGGCTTGATGGTGCTCTCTGGGAATGTGAATTCTGTGTGTGTCTCTTTCCTAAATTCACCAGGTTTAGATAGTATGCTGTCAATCAGGGGTGGGGAACCTGTAGCCTCAAGGCCCTCTAGGTCCTCAAGTGCAGTCCTTCTCCAAACAGAGAGATAATACTATTTAGAGTGTCTGAGACACAGAGCTCTTGAGTGTGTGTGTATATATGATTATGAGCACACACATACATAATATAAATATACATACATAAAGAAATATGTTTATATAGAGAAATATGGAAAGATATAGATATAGCTTGACAAATGTTCGAACACTATAGAAATGACTGATTATTGCCAAAAACAGATAGAGGCACATTTTGAAGAACATTTTCCATATCCAACTCCCATATTCCTTGCTTCTCCTGGGGGAGAGAAAATAATGAGCTATACAAGATGAAGTCCTGGCTTAAGAATCCGAGCCCCCTGGATTCAAATCCCACATTTGACACTTTCTACCTCTGTGATATTGAGTAAGTCACTTTAAATGGACCTCAGTTTCATCATCTGTAAAATGAGAAGATTGAATTTAATGGCCCCTGAATTCCTGCCTAGTTCAAGGTCTGCAATCCTCTTTCCTGGGGTAGATTTTTGTTTCTATAAAAATGCTCTTTATTTAAAAAAAATAAAGTTTTATTCATACCTTTTGTTTTTATATCATAGATTTTTCTGATTCTCCTCTCTCTCCAATTTGCTGTACACCTGAGTAGAAGCCTCCCTTATATCAAAGAGAAACACTTGAGCCCAAATGCCAGACAATGACCTCTAACGTAGGCAATGTCTAACAACTGTTTGTTCACCCCTGTCCAGCTAATTTGGAAAGTCTCTTGCCACGGAGGTCCACATCTGCTGCTCTCCTGCTGCAATGAGAGCTGCTCATATCTGGAAAGACAAGCAGATGGGGCCAGCTTCATCACCGTAGCTTCCAGAGCTCCAGAGCAGGAGTTAAACAATAGGGCCTTAACCGATAGCAGTGATTCTCAGTGTGGGCTGGGGAACTCGGCAGATCCCCATGACCCTTTCAGGGTGTCTGTGAAGTCAAAACTCTTTACTAATACTAAGATATTTTAATTCCTGATAGCTTAACTATTCATAGATAAGCCATGTCAACAAAAGTTTATGACAGGGTAGGGAGGGTCTTCAATAATTTTAAGAATGTAAATGGATCCCATGACCCAAAGGATCATAATGTACCATTATCTAGTTCCTTCTTTCTTGGCTTCCTTCTCTGACCCCAAAAGGTTTTCTGTATGTCTAGCTTGTTATCAATGATTGCGGGCCTTCTTCCCATTCTGTTTACCCAGAGACAGGGGTGGGATTTATGGACAGGGCTGTGATAACAAATATGGGTTCACTCAACACTTCTTGCTTGGGATTTGCCATCACATCGGTTTGACAACTTTTCCTGGCATCATTTCTAAGCTGGAAGGAACTTCAGTGGCCTTGTAATGCATATCGTTCCTGAGCAAGAATTCCTTTCTTCTACGATATCTAGGACCCAACAAGGAGCCATTAAGCTTCTACTTGAAGATTTCAAGGGAGGGGGGTCCTTGTCCATTCCCTCATCTGCTCACACATATCCAGACCCATGTTAAAGCATGGAAAATGACCCTTCTGTAATTGGACATCTGCCCATGAGGTGCTTCTGTGCAAATACTTGAATATCTTTCCTTGACTACCAAATAAAATCCAGACTCCTCTTTTGTACGCTGAACGTTCTTGTCAACCCATATTCTTGGATAACAGCTTCTTCTCTGTCGTGTGACAAATATCCATGCTACAGCAAAGTGGGACTACTCTGTACCCCTCACCCAAGCAAGAATCGTAGACTTAGAGACAGGAAGAGCCTTAGAAACCATCTCCTCATTTTATTGATAAGGAAACTGAATCCAAGAAAGTTTAAATGATTTGTCCAGTATGAGTGACAGAGCCTGTATTCAGTCCAAGTCCTGTGATCATGAAAGCACTTCTTTTATTTCTTTGGGACACTATCCTATGTTGCCTCTTCAGTATAAGAGAACAAAACTCATACATACACTTAAGCTATTTCCCAAGCCTGCAATCAGTGAACAAATGGATGAATGAGTGAGTGAGTGAATGAATGAATTTTTTAAGACCTTACTGTGTGCCAAGTGCTATACTAAGTCTAGAGATACAAATAGAAAAGCAAGGCAGACCCTGCTCAGCGGAACTTACATTCTAATTGGGGGAGACACACATATGGGAGGGTTGAGTTGCAGGACAAAGGGAATGTCCTCCCTTCCTCCTCTTTGCCTATAGAATTGCTACCCAACATTTAAAGTCCAAATCACATAGCACCTACTCTATGAAGCCTTCTTTTACAGATGTCTTCACATCTGTGTAGAATTTAGGTTGTGAATTTAGACTGTGTTACTGGTTTGGGACCCAGTGAGAGCTAGCCTTGAATTCTTACTCAGACGTTTCCAAGCTATGCAACTTTGGGTACGTTTCCTCTCCTATCTGGGCCTCAGTTTCTGTATCTGTTAAATGAGCAAGTTGGATTTATTGGCCCCAAATTCCCTTTTAGCTCTAGATCTAATGACACATTAAATAGTATCATCATCATCCTAGCTAACATTTATTTAGTGTTTTAAGATTTCCACATTGCTTTGTACAGAAGAGTTGTCTAATAAACCTTTGTTGGAGATTGTATTCAATTCCTGTCTGTTTGTCTGGCCATCTGACTCCTGCCATACTCTAGTTTATCCACATTTGTGGGCTTTATCGGTCATCCCTTCCTGGGTCTTCTGGACAGACTCAGTGTAGCAGATCCAGGAGATCACTGACAGAGTGACTGCAGAGCTGGGGAGGTGGGGGGAAAGGAGGACTTTGAACACACATCCCCTGCTTGATGGCATTCACAATTGGACAGCCAACTCTCCCTTTAAGTTACACTGACACTGGGATACACTTCCATTCAGAGGGGAAACTGATGAGTTAAAGAGAGTTGTAATTTGAGTTAACTGAAGGAATAACTCCTTGTCTTTGAAAACTATCTGGAAGCAATTCAGGTGGTAGTGTGTCCCCTCTCTGAGGGTCATCAGTCACTCAGTCTATCATCAAGCATTTATTAAGCACCTGTAGTATGCCAGTCATCCTACTAACCAATGGTGATACAATGAGAAGGGAAGAAAGGATTGTGAACCTCTTGCGAGTAAGCTGCAAAGGGAATCTAGTTATAGGTACAAATTGTATGAGATGGCCTCTGAATGCTATTCCAGTACAGAGATTCTGTGATACATTAAAGGACATTCAGAGGAGGTGGGTCAGGATGGGGAAAGGCCAGGGGATGCTGCCAGGCTGAGGACCAGTGTGAAGGAGCTAAGGCAGCTTAGCCTGGAGAAGAGAAGACCCAAAATCAGGATTTGGGTTGGCTGAATAGCTTCTACATGGAAGAGAAATGAGGGTTCTTCTATGTGACCCCAGAGAACAGAAGTAGAACCTGGCAAGGTTGGAATGGGTGATCAGGAAGGCCCTTGCCAGTGAAGACAAGTGCAGAGAAGCAGATTTTTGTGCAATGGAAGGGAAAATGTTCAACGCTGAGCCATCCCTAAAATAGAATGGACTTTCTCAACATCTAATTGGTCTTCCATCCAGAGGGCCCTCGAGCAGACATTCAATGACCTCTTGTCAGGGATAATGTAGGGTGGATTTCTACTTAGATATGCACTGGAGTCTTTGACTTCTGAGGACTGTTCAAACCTTGAGGATCTGGGATGTGAGGCTTACCTGTGTCCTACGGGAAGGCCTATTTCTCGTCTATGTCTGTTTGGCTTGGGGTTCTCCCCCATGGCATGGTCAGATTGGCTAGACAGGAGTGGATGGATCAGAGGAAGTGATGCACAACTATTCTATGGCAGAACTGGGCCTCCTCACCCCAAGCCCCTGACCTCTGTTTTTCTCCTACTTAATATGTGTGTCCTAAGATTTTCTGTATTATCACTTAAGGAATTCTTTTTTTGCCACATTATATAAATATGGGCCTCTAATATTTTGGGTTCAGTAGCTCAAGTTTAGGCACCGAAACTTAGCAGAGTACCTGGCACACAATAGATGCTTAATAAATGCATGCTGACTAGACCACTTTTTCATATCATTGAATATAGGTGTATATATGCTGGGTGTCCCAAAAGTCTTAGTGAAATCTTCAGAGTGCACTACGGTTTTTGGGACATGCTGTAGTTAAAACAGGCAATGTGGTATAGTGGTTAGAGAATTACATTTAGAGCCAGAGGGACTTGGGTTTATGTCCTACCCCTGACAGATTCTAGCTATATAACTAAAAACGAGTCACTTTTCTCTAAGAGCTTCTTTATAGATAAGTTGCTGATCTGCCAGGTGGACTGGCAGTTGGAACCTGCCATCTCTCAGTTGGCATGGTGGAAATCTCTCCAGAAAACTCTGGTTGTTGCTACGTCAGTATCATCATCATGGTTTAGCATTTATATAGTGCTTAAAAGTTTTCAAAGAACTTTACAAATACCTTATTTATCCTCACAACTACACTGGGAAGTGGATGATTTCATTTTTGTCATTTTACAGAGGAGGAAACTAAGGCCTAAAGAAATAATTCACCCAGTGTCACATAACTAGTAAGTGTCTGAGGCAGGATATAAACTTAGGTCTTCTTGACTGTTTCCAAAACTCTATCCCATGTGCCACTGAGCTGCCTACAAGCCCCTATCCCCATTTCTGAGGTGAGAGTCAGTCATGTACCCCCTTCATATTATTCCATGCCATTTGCCCCAGGTTCTGACTTATCTCAAGGTTAAGAGTTCTAGGACTGGAGGGAGTTTCAAAGAATATCTTTCCCCACCCCCTTGTTCTACAACTGAGACTCGAAGAAATAAAGTGACTTGTTCAGTTTCATGCACACAGTAAGCGACTGAGCCTGGATTTGAACTAGAATCCTCTGACTTAAGAACTACTTCCTTTTTGACTAGTCCAGGGTACCTCTCCAACCCTGTTACTTGATAGATGAATGTAGTGACAACCAGGGAGGTAAAGTCACTTGCTCAAGATCAAGCAGGTAGTAAACAAAAAACGTAAGATTTGAACCCAGGTTTTAGGATCATAGGGCCAGTGCGGCCTTCCATTGTACCTCCTCCCATGAGGAATTTGCTTGGCTTTTGTGTGACTCCTGCTGTCCTCCCTGAGTTCAGTAGCTGTCACTTCACAGAATCACAGGCCATCTGAGCTAGAAGAGGCTTCAGCAATCATGTCATTCAGAGTTCCTCTGGCTATTTAGAGACAGGGAGCCTTAAAACTTGAGAAGGGAAGTAACTGTCTGAAGATTTCACCATTAAATGGCTGAGTTAGAATTCGAACGCAAATCTCCTAACTTTGAATCTGAGACCTTTCTCTAACGCACCAGGTCCCCTCCCTGAACACGGCTTCAAAGGACAAAACCTTATTTTCCCCATCACTTGCATCACCAAGCAGACAGATGGCTTTCAGAGGAAACATCTGCACCCACACTTGCCTCTCATCAGGATCTGCAGCATCCAGTGAGGCTGAAACATTGCATCCATGTGGCAGGATTTTGTTCTGTCACCAAAGGTCAAGCTTCCCCTAGCCTAGTCCCCAGGAGAATATTTGGACTTGTCAGAGTGTTCACTGCAAAGACGCCTCTGCAGTATGGAAATGAGATGGAGGTTTTATTGAGAGGAGGAATCAATTGTTCTTTCTGTGATAGAGCCCCTGGGGCTGGCCCTGTCATGCTCAAGGTCCAAGAGGAAAGGTTTAGAGGTGACCAACTTAATGGACGTTTGGTTCCCTGAGTAGTCAAGCTAGGAGGAACATTGGAAGTGGTTTGGTCAAAGCCTCCAATGAGCCTGTCTCTTAACTCAGAAACTCTAAGAATATGGTGAAATCAAGCCACATTACTGCCCTTTGAATAATTCATACATTTAGTCTTTTAGTATTTCCAAAACACTTCCTAATCATAGGTACCATGAAAATATCTGTTACAGTTTTATAAATAATGAGCAGTTCAATTTTAGTTTTTTTCCTAACAATGATAAAATAAATTCATATCTACACTTTCGCCTACCCCTCCCTTTCCTACTTCCAGGCAAGACAAGATAAAGGTTCCACATGGCAGCCTTTAAATGCTTAAACACAGTTATCATGACCCTCTTAAGTCTTTCTGTAGACCACACCTCCTAGTGCCTTGTATGACACGATTTCTAGTTCCTTCATCAGATTATCTTCCCCAGGACATGCCGTACCTTGTCCTTGGTGCCCAGAATGGAACACAACCCCCCAGATTAGGGCTGGAGGATGAAGACCTCCTCCATTCACTTGCATTGGTCTCCTTCTCTCTGATCATATAGCTTTGTGGTCCCTTCATGCATTTCCTTCATCTAAGAAGCCATTTTGTATTGGGATAGATCTTCCCTCCATGGACACAGAGAGCATAATGTCTATGCCATCATAGCCAGTTTTAAGCAATTGCTGTGGATAACAGTTATCACCCTACTGATTATGTTACAAAGGAATATTTTTGTTGTTTAGTCATTTACAATTGTGTCTGGCTCTTTGTGACCCCATTTGAGATTTTCTTAGCCAAAATACTGGAGTGATTTGCCATTTCCTTCTCTGGCTCATTTTACAGATGAAAAAACTGAGGTAAAGAGAGTGAAGTGACTTGCCCAGGGTCACTTATTATTGCTAGTAAATGAGGTTGAATTTGAACTCATGCCTTCCTGATGCCATCTAGCTGCCCTTGAGATCATTCCAAAGCATGATAGCTGACAATTGTATAGCTTTGGAGTGGATATATCTCCTCACTTATGTCATATTATTTGAACTTGGTAACAATCTTTTGAAAATAGATGCTCTAGATATGTCTGCTTCCATTTTCCAAAAGGAGAAGCCAGCCCAGATGAGGGAAAGGACTTGCCCAAGGTCACGTCCTTAGAATGCAGCAGGGTCATGGTTCAAACTCCTGCATTCTGACCCCATGTCCAGCACTCCTCCCTGCATGAGAAGTTATCTCCCTTCATCTTCTCTTCTGATAATGAGTCTCTTGATGTGTGACTAGGCATCTCGACAGTACTTAATAATAACTGCCATTTACGTAGCACTCTAAGATTTGCAAAACACTTTCCATATTATTTCAGCCCAATATTAGAGCGAAAATGTGAAGGGAGTACATTTTAACCCCCATTTACAAATGAGGAAACTGAGGCATGAAGATTACATGATCCTGAACTCATGCAGCAGGATTTAAACCTCGGTCTTTCAGATGCCGAATTCAGTGCCCTATTCATGATACCATGCCTAGGATATAACAGAGTCTTACTAAACACTTGTTAAATTGAAATGAATTGCTTTATTGGTGTGAGGGCCTGTAGTTGTGGCAACTCCTCACCCTGCTGCTCATCTGCCAGATATTGATCAGGTTTTTATTAGAGAGATTAGGATGATTTAGCCTGGTTACTATGTGCCTGGAACATAACTAAATGCTGATTAAGTAACTACCAGGTCCTTTCCTAGGCCTTACTGACCAACAATGAAAAAAGCCCTGTCCTCAAGGCGCTTATGTGTTTATGTTACAGTTATGGGGAAAGAGAAGGAAAAAACATAGCCACAAATGAGTAAATACAAATCAGAGGGAAGAAGAGGGCACTAGCAGCTGTGTGTGTGCGTGTTGTGCATGCGTGCGTGCATGCGTGTGTAGGGGGAAGAACAATACAGATGAGCCAAGGGTGAATGACAAGTACCTTCCCAGTCAAGTTGCTAATGGGGATGGGGTTTTGCTTTTCTTCTTGTTACTCGAAAAGCCAAACCCTGCATGGGGAGACGAGAACTGGTTTTGATTATGTTATGTGCTTATTTCCTGCATGAACTTGGACAAGTTACTCCCTTCCCTTTGGCCTCAGTTTCCCCATCATCATCACTGTTGTAATGATAGTAATGTTTCGTGTTTTAAGGTTCATAGAGGCCTTACATATTTTGACCCTCACAGCCACCTCAGATGTATGGGCTATTATTATGCCTATTTTACAGATGAGGAAACTGAGTCTGAGAGAGGTGACATGTCACAGAGTTAATGTCCGAGGCAGAATTTGAATTCAGGTCTTGCAAACTCCAAGCCCAGCACTCAGTCCGCTCTGACCACTCCAGGGGTTAGATGAGATTATCTATCTCCTAAGTCTAAATCCTACCATGCTGGGAATCAAAGCTGATAAGTCACTGTACTTTACTTCATTCTTCAACCTTTCAGGCAATAGGAAGGTTTCACACCATTACCTAAAGATGGAAAATAGAATGTTTGAATGAAGAGGTAAATTTAAGTTTATATAAGGAAAAGTTTGGTCCCAGAGCTCTAACAAATTGGGAAAAAGTTTTTAAGAAGGAAAAAGACAAGAAATATGGCAGGGTCGGGGTGAGATAGGGGAAGGGCACATCAGGTAATGAAATGCTACAAATGCCCAACATGATTTTTATTGGGTCCTGGCTGGGGATATTGGGAAGCTGCTGAAGTCGATTGAATTGGGGAGTGACTTGGTGGGGCTTCTGCTTTAGGACGATCAGTTTTACAGCTAGCTGGAGGATAGAGTGGAATGGAGGCATTTATCCATTAGCCATCCCCTGACTCAGAATTTGAATATTAAGGGAAAAAACACTACCACCTTCCTCACAATAAACTCCATTTAATTCAGTAACCCATGAAGAAGTGCAGAGTCCTGTATTAGCTATCCATACCTGTCCTTGTAAAATAGTTTGGGTTTTATTTTTTGAAGGGAGATTCTGGATGTAGGTCAAGAACTCCCAGTGTGGGAACTCTCTCCATCAACAGCAGTCAGATCATAGACTTGGAGCCAGGAGGGACTCCGATGGCTATGTAATTCACATCCTTCTATTTAAGGAAGAAGGAATTATACCTTGGGTAAAATGAACTGCTCTGGGCTACATAAGTGGTAAATCTCTGGGGGGTGTATTTGAACCCATGATTTTCTGACCCCAAACCCACCGTTCTATCCAACATGTCACACTTCTAGCAAGCCCTCTCTGATTTAGAGTCTTAGTTGCCTGGGGACCTGAGGAGTTGAGTCCAAAGGCTCACATCAGGGATGAGGGGCTCCCCCTCCTCATAGATTACCAAATAGAGACAAGATGACTGGTAGCCAAGGGTATCATAGATGAGATTTCTCTCCAGATACAGTTGGAGCTGGTTGGCCTCTAAGGTCCCATCCAACTCTGAATATCCGATCCTGTGATCCCAGGGCCAGCATGCATCTCACTACCCCACTAGCTAAGGATATAAAAGAAGGTTGGGGACTGAAGATTCCCAGTAAATCACTGCCTTTGAGCCCTTGCTGCCTACCTCGCTTGCAAACAGGCATCTACTTCTCCTCGTTCATTTTCCATGTTCTTGTCTGCATCCTGACTGCAAAGTTAGACCCCAGAGCTGTGCACAGCCCCCTTGGTTCTTTGAGCATCCTTCTCCTGGCTCACAGCCCTGGCTGCTGTGAATTTGCAGACACAGGGTTTCCTTATTTATTGCTGCAAACACTGAGACCTTATTTATTCGATCTCCTGCAGATGGAGAAACCTAAATTATCTTAATAGCCCTGTTGGTTTTCAGAACACTTTTATCCTGACTTTGCCTTCTTGGTGAGAAAACTGGCCTAGAGAATTCAGAAGAGTCCTGGATTTGGAGTTCGAAGTCCTAAGTACCTATTTGCCTCCTTACAGTATGACTTTGGAGAAGTCACCTAAATGTTCCCTGGGCAGCTTAGTGTAACTAATAGATAATTGGCCTTGAAGACTGGGTGATCTAGGGATCTATGTCCCTTTCTGGATTTCAGAATCTTTTGAAAAGCCCAGTTCAAATACCACCTCCTTCAAATGCCACCTCCTCCATCTCCCTAGCTGGTGAGAATTTACCCTAATGTGTTATATTGAACATCCTTTTGTCCTCTGATTAATTGTGGGCAGCTAGGTGGCACAGTTGATAGTGTGTCAGGCTGGAGTCAGAAAGACTCACCTTCTTGAATTCAAGTCTGACCTCAGACATTTATTACCTGGTTGACTGACTCTGGGCAAGTCACTTAACCCTGTTAGACTCAATTTCCTCAATTGTAAAATGAGCAGGAGAAAGAAATGGCAAACCACTTCAGTATCTTTGCCAAGGAAACCTCAAAGAGTCAGAAATGACTGAACTCAAAAACAATTGTTATGTGTAATAACAGTAGCTGTGTATGACTGTGAAAGTTGGACTATGAGAAAAGTTGATCTCCACAGAATGGATGCTTTGGAATTGTGGGACTAGAAAAGACATTGAAAGGTCCCTGGACAGCAAGGAGACCTTTTCTCCTTGTCAGTCAACACTTAAAGAAACTAATTCAGGCCATTCACTGGAAGGTTAAATACTGAAGATGAAACTTAAATACTTTGGCCACAGAAGAGGAGGCTCATTGGAAAAGACCATTCTCTCTTCTAAGGGCCATCAGCTCTTTATGGCATATAAATTTTCATTCGCATTCCAGTTGTTGATTTTTCCTTGGTTGTGAAAGCTTGATCAAGATGCTGTATAATAGGATTTAATCTAATCTGAACATTTGTCAGTTTCGTTTCCTTGTTAAACCCCACGATTACAGAAAGTGATAGTTATCGCAAAACACCGTTTAACAAAGATGTCATCGAGATGAAGTCATTCTTCGGTGAGGAGGGAGGCAAGGGGAATCCCAGTTTGTAGAAAGTAAAATGGTTAGAGCTGGAAGGAACTTTGGAAGAAAGACTGTCCTTTAGCTGCATGGTGTCCTACTTAGTTATGCTTTCATAAATTGCCCCTGAAGGGGCATCTTATAACCCTAAAATTCTTGCTTTGGGAGGGTCCTTAGAGGGCATTTCTAGCCACAACCCAGTGCTAGAGGACCTTTGATTAGTGTCTCCAGAGGCAAAATTGGCACAGTGGAAAGAGTATTCCACTTGAAATCAGGAGACCTGGGTCCAAATCCTCTCAGGTATTCTATAGCTGTGTCATCCTGGGTCAGTCACTTTTCTCTCTAAGAACATTCATTTCCAGCTCTGCACCTTTTCACTCATTGTCCCATATGCTTGGAATCCCCTCCCTTGTCCCCTTTGTTTCCTGGTTTGTCTGACCTCCTTCAAGATCCTGCTCATATTCTATCTTCAGGAAACCTTTCCCAGAGTACCCTCACTTTGCTACTACTGCCTTATTTCTGAGATTAGTTTCCATCTACTGGATGGATGGAGAGAGAGAGAGAGATAGAGATGATGGATAGATATCCTATGTATCTGTTTATTTAAATGTTATGTCCCCCATTAGAATGGGAGCTTCTTAAGGATTAGGCCATTTTTTTTCTTTTGCATTTCCTTGTTTTCTTAGAGTTTAGCAAAGTGCCTCACGTAGAATAAGTGCTTAATAAACACTTGCTTACTCCCTGGATCATTTTCATTTTAAAGAAAAAAAGGAAATGACCCAATCCAGCAAACATTTATTAAGCCCTGGGGATGCAGAGACAAAAATCAAAACTAGTCACTGCCTGATGTCACTTCTGGAATACATAGCATGAACACCACTGACTAGGGCAGCTAGGTTTAGTGTGCATCTGTAAAATGAGCTGGAGAAGGAAATGGCAAAGCATTCCGGTATATTTGCCAAGAAAACCTCCAATGGGGTCACAAAGAGCAGTGCTTGACTGAAACGACTGAGCAACAAACTCTAATAACTATATCCACGATTATTTGCGTAAACAGAGGGCGCTAACAGCCAGGGGCGATCGGGAGAGACTTCCCGTGAGAGGTAGCGCATGAGTTGAGTCTTGAAGGGAATCTGGGATTCCAAGAGACAGAGCTGAAGAGGGAGGATATTCTAGTTCAATCAGAGACGTGGAGATCAGAGAATAGCCATTAGGCTTGTTTGAATGACAAACTCTTGGTGGACTTCTGTAGCCTAACAGTAACCATCCATCTAATTTCCCTCTTAATACTTGGATAGTCCTTCACATAGGTCCTTCCTTTTGGTTTGGATGCTACAGCTTTCTCTATGTGTCCCCTGGTCATGTGCTTGTAATCTGTCTTACTGCTACACCCTCCCATGACCCCAAACCTCTGGCTATCCTACCCTGGAGGAATAAGTCCATTCAGCCCCAGAAGTCCTAGCCTGGCTTTCACCCAGCCTGATCAGTAATGAGTGAACACATACTCACCAAGGCTACTGTACGCAGCTGGCCTCATACCACATAGAGCTTCACATCTCGTCTCGGTGTCTACCTATCTAGTAGCCATCTGCCCCTTCCCCACTCCGGAACAAGCCATCCCTTCCCTCACGTACACTTTGAATAGTTACCATCATCACTACCATTGGGTCTAGAAGAGAGCGTCAGTCAGACGCACACTATGGCTCCACTCCCCTATCTCAGGACTCCCTAGAACGTAAATCCCTTCTTTGGTAAACAACTTCCTGTATCTGGTGTTTCTTCCTATCTGTTGCCCTTTCCTATCTGTGTCCCTGGTACGTATCCCAGTGCCTAGTATGTTTTAAGTGCTCTACTTAAGAAGGTTGTTCATTCCTTTTTTTTCCCCTGAAGATGAGTTTTGTAGGAAAGAGACTTTCACCCTTCATTTATCATAAGTAAGCACAGCATATCACCAATATCACCACCACCACCCCTCACTCACATTGACCAGGATCTGTGCTGGATTCCTTGGAGGCTGCAAAGCAGTCCAAGATAGGGTCTCTGCCCTCAAGGAGCATTCAGTCTTGTTAAGAAGACGGGGCTTCTCCATGGAAAAGAACTGACAACACCAATCATTGACCAGGGTCTAAAATCCTGAGTGAGTTCATAAGCTGTCAGAGCCAGAATGACCCTTAAGGAGAGTGACCCATAAAGACTGCCTCATTTGGCCCATCCTTTACAAGAGGATGAAGCAGAGAGAGAAGGAAAGTGACTTTTCCCAGTTCACCTGGGTAGTTAATGTACGAGTTAGACTCATACTCACATCCTGGTCCCCTGGATCCTACTCCCACGTTGTCTTTCACATATTCTCCCCCTGCCTCTCTTAGGCAGTCAGGTTTGCCCAGAATCACACAGTCAGTAGGTATCTGAGGCCAGATTTGAATTCGGTTTCTCCTGACTCCCAATCTGATGGTGCTCTATCCACTGTAGCAGCCAGCTATCCTTCTAGTACATTCTTGAATCAATAAGAAAGAAGCCAGTTCAGGTTACGAACCCATGGTTAGTAACACAGAATCTGGATCTGAGAGGCAAGGGAGTGGAAAGAGGTAGGCCAGGTGTCTCTGAACGAAAGCCAAAAATCTTTTCTCTTTACTTAACTGCCTTCCATGTCCTCCTAGAAGGCTACAGCACCTTCTGCCAAGTTAAACTCATTGGCCTGTATGATGGACAATATTTGCCCTCCTTCCCTAAATCCTATCCAACTTCATTTCAAATCTGAAAAAATGTCCTTCTATCCATCTCATCCCAACACTATTTGACTGTCATATAACCCAAGGCTTCAGCATTCCCTGTCCCCAACTCCCTTGCCCCCAGATGCAGGTGCACTGATATATCCGTATACCTTCCTTGGGCATAAATCACTTTGCAGGGAGATCTGTTCCTTTGAAGGAAAATGTGATGCTGAGGTGTCTGCTAACTGCTGCTGCTTCTAAGAGTCTGTCATTACTCCTTTAATACAGATCATTAACATTCACAGAGCCTTAACTACAGCAGCACTAACGAGCACGGCTGTAATATAGAGTTTCCACATAAATATCCATCGATGCTGACACCCCTTCTCTCTTGGTACGGTAATTCGCTTTTCTAGATAAATCATCGCATTGTGGCTTTCTCTTTCTCCCTAACTGCCATTATTAGAGGTTGCAGGAGAATAATGAACAAACTCTGGTTTAAAAAAGAGGAAGCAAAAGATGAATGAATGCTCTTTTGGAATAAAGAAATGGCACTCACAGTCCCGCCCAGGTATAACTAGGGCAGTGTGGTACAATGGAAAGAAAAGTCACTGAACTTCAGAGCCTCAATTTTCTTATCTGCAAAAATGCTCCCAACGCTAGACCTAGGGTTTTAAGGAATATTTTAATTTATTTTGTCACTATTAGTTTTCTAAGTTATTTGGAAATTAGAGCAAGCTGAGCCCAAACTAGGCATCCTTGGTAAATTGAAAAGTGTCAAAGGAGGGCAGTCAGGATAGTGAAGGACCTTACATTTACACTACCTAAGGATCATTTAAGGAAATGAGCCGCTTAGCCAGCACAGATTCAAGGAAGACATGCTGGATCTCATTAAGTATTTGAAAAGTTCTTCTCTGAATGAGGGGCTAGACTATTCTTGGCTCCAGAGGCCAGATAGAAGAATATTGAGTGAAATTAGAGAGAGACAGACCAAGTCTAGGTGTCAGAAACTCCTCACCAATGAGCAGAGCTCCTGAGCTAAACAGGCTGCCTGGGTTGGCAGAAAGGAGTCTCCCCTCAGTGGAGTCTGTAAGCAAGGGCCATATGTGAAGTCAGAACAGTGTTAGAGTTAGAAGGAATCTTAGAACAGAGAACGTTAGAGCCAGAAGGGCTTCTAGAACATAGAATATCCAGACAATTCAGAGCTGAAAGAGCCTTTAGAACATGGGATTTTAGAATGTGTTGAAACTAAAGGCAATCTTAAAATATAGAATGTTAGAACAGAAATTATTGGAGCTGGAGAGGCTCTTAATACATGAAATATTAGAATAGAGAATTAGAGCTGGAAAGGACTCTTAGAATATGGGATGGGTGATCTTACAACATGGGATGTTAGAACTGAGAATGTCAGAATTCAGAGGGCCCTTGGAACATGGGATGTTATAACTGAGAAGAGACTGTTAGAGATAGAAGGGACTTAGAACATGGCCCTAGAATATGCAGTGTAAAAGCTAGAAAGGACTTGACTTCTACTGGGGACTGCTGTTGTCCAAGACATGTAAGGAGGATAGAGGGGGGAACCACAGCTGGCATCTCATTGCCCAAACTGGACTGTGGTGATGGTAAGTAGAGCAGACAGATGAGCAAGAGCAGGCAGTAGTAGCTGTGCAGAGCTGGTGCTCCTTGGCTTATCTCCCTCTTTGGATCATCCTTAGGATGAGTGTGGAGGCTCCTTGGGTACATGTGTTTTTCTCATCTCCTATATAGGTGCTTCTTGGTTCTCCTTCCCCAGCTGCCCAAACTTTGTTTCAAATTATCTTTATATGCTCTGTGTTGTCTCTCCTTTTAAATATAAGCTCCCTGAGAACAAGGATTAGTTTACTTTCTGTCTCTGTATCCTTAGTACAAAGTCCAGTGTAAGTGCTTAACAGATGCTTGGTGGCTGGCTGACTGACTGACTGCAAGTCCTAGACAGAGATAGTGTATGCCAGAACAGGGGGCTCTGAGCAATGTTAAGTCTTTGCTGGAGAGTCAGCCTAGATCTGCATCTCTTAGTGTCCTAGCTGAGTTCATACCTACTAACCTTCTAAGGGATTGATGCCCAGTGATGCACAATGGGGTGCAGCAGAAAAGATGAGGGGGGGTCATCAAGTGACAATTGGAGCAGTCTGAGGCCTCCTTCTGATTGGGTGGAATAGCCAACCTCTTAAAGGCAACAGCACGGAGACCCAGAGTCTGGAGAAGTTCAATGTGGCTGATGTTCTCTTTCAGGCAAAGCAAGCTCTCTTGCTACAGGTGCACAGACCTAGCCTTCTGATAACACTTTCTCCCCACCCCCTCCCCTCACCTCTCATACAGTTCTGTCAGCATATCACCTTGTTTCTCTCTAGTAGCTTGGCAATCCAGCTTTCCTTATCTCCAGTATTATTCTGTCTTGGCAAGCTGTCATCTGAATGTCTGGCTCTTTTCCCCCATCTTTTTTTAATCTCATAGCCTCAGCTAGTTATGTTTCTTTCCTGACACCGGAGGTGTCCCAGCCTCTTTCCTTCTTGTCATTAGGGTTGGACATGCACCTGCGCTCTGGGATAGATGCAGCTCTATCAGGCAGCAAGACGAGTATGAGAGGCAGCAGTAGGTACCTGGCCCCTGACTGTCCATTTAGTCAGTCAACTACTCATGCAGCTCTACACTCTCTCACCTGTAGCCCTCATCACTTAGGGCCTAGTGGCGAAACAATGGATAGAGTGAAGCCTAGCATCAGGAAGACCTGAGTTCAAATCCAGCCTCAAATAATTGCTAGCTGGGCAGGTCACTTAACCATGTTTGCCTCAGTTTTGTCATATGTAAAATGGGGGATCATTACAACACCTTCCTCCTGGTGTTGCAGATGAGAAAGATAATAGCAAAGTATGTAGCATAATGCCTGACAAATAGTGGATGTTGCATAAATGTCAGCTACTATCACACTATCATCAGGGTTCTTCTTAATGACATCAGGTCAGTCTCACCAATGTGTGGTAGAAAGCAGGTTTACTAATAGTAAGTCAACAAGTCTATATTAAGCATCTAAATAAAAAAAAGAAAGAGATAAAAAAGAAGAAAGAGAGAAGGGAAGGAAGGAGGGAGGCATGTATAATGCACTTTAAGTTTTGCAGAGTACTTCACAAATACATCTCATTTTTTAAAATCCTTGCAACCACCTTGGGAGATAGGTACTATTGGATTCTTAGCCCAATTTTACAGTTGAAAAAACTGAGGCAGACAATGGCTAGGTCACTTGTCCAGGGTCACACGTATCTAGCATCTGAGACTGCATTTGACATCAGCTCAACTCTAGGTCCAGGGTTCTACCCACTGAGCCTCCAAACTATCTTGTGCCAGATATGGTGCTAGAGAGACACAAATATAAACCAGCTCCTACCCTCAAGGAACTTGTATTCTTTATGGAACAAAACATGCACAGATGTAAGTACATACAAAACATGTAAATATAGGCAAGTATGTAAAAACACAAACCACTTACCATTTAAATGGCTACAGAGATTTAGAGGGGGAAAGGTCCAGCTAAAATGTTTTTTTTAAGTCCCATTAATTTTTGAAAATACTTCCCTCCTCCATTACCTCTAAACTGAACCATCCTTTTTTTTTTTCTTAAACTGCACCTGTGATTTCATCAATGTAGGGACCTTCCAGGTGACAGAAATCCCTCTACTAAGGTGCATCAGTACTTTCTTTAAACTTTGAACCTTAGAAAGTTGCCTAGGATCCTGAGGTTGCATAATTTGTCTTAGGGGCACACATCACAGATGAGACTTGAACACAGGTCTTCCTAACTCTGACTAGCTCTTTGTTCAAATCCTGTGACCTTTCAAATCCTCCCTGATACTAGAGAAAAAGAACTATGCAGGCTGACAGTGTATACAGCATTCTGCCCTGGTGGTACCCCACCTTTCTTTTGAGAGGAGGAGTATATGTTTCAATACTTGTTTGAGAGAGCCATTATTAATAATTTTGCATTTACCTGGATGTCATTGGGTATATTTTTCTCTCCTTTTGCTTAGTTTTACTCTGCATCTGTTTATTTAAGAAAGCCCATGTTCTCTGAATTCTAATGGAGATTTCTTATAGATTTTCCCTGGTTAGTGGACCTCTTTCCATTTTCCTAAGTCATTTCTGCTCTGACTTTTGGGTTACTCTGTTTGAAGTCTGTATTTAGACTGATCAAAGCTGCAAAGCAACGTTTCCTTCGTTAATTGCTAAATCGTGCTTTCTCAGAGTTTGTCATTTTTTTCATTCTGGTCATTGTATCCAAAGTACCACCTTGGCTGGCATACAGTACATAAATGTTAATCAATAAATCAATAAATTAATCGATTTATCATTACTAAAGCTTCTTTTTCTCCCCCAGCTTTCCTTCAGGCCTAGTGCTTCTTAGTATCTTATCGAAGACACAGGGAAAAAAATTTCAGTATAATATAAGGAAGAACTATCCAACAGGTAGTCTAAGCTATGGTGAAGAAGGCTCCTTGATAGGTAGTGAGTTCTCCATCTCTAGAGATGTTCAAGTGAGGTTGTATGATCATTGGTCAGGAAAGTTTTAGAGATGATTCATGCATTAGGTATTGGTTGAACATGTTGCCTTATGAGGTGCTCAGACTTTAAAGTCAGAGAGAACTCTCTTAGAGGAAACAGAAATGCTAGATTCCTACCCTGTTCACCATAGAAAGAGGTTAGGAGTTTGTCTCACCAGTCTGTAATCCATTATCAATAGTGGAGTTTTTTTTTAAAAAGCTCAAAAAGCCCTACTGGAATGCCTGGCATCATTAACCAAACACTTCATGGGTAGCTTAACCAGATATGTAAATTGAAAGACTCTAGGGTGAATTATGAGCCTAATAAATGATTCCTAGAAGTTGTCAACAATTCATCCAACAGGGTTCAGAGGAGCAAGCCCTCGATTGGGAGGGAGAAGGTTTGGGGGTCCAATCCTCACTTCCGAGAGTAAATAGCTATCTGACCTTGGATAAGTAACTTTACATTTCTGAGACTGCTTTCAACATCCATAAAATGGACTTAGTGGTTCTTGTCTGCCTCACAGAGTAAGTACAAGGATACAGTGAGGTGACTTTGAAAGTATACGTGCCCATAATAATGAGAGACAATAATATTTCCTTTGTCATGAAATAACAAGAAAACTTAGCTGGGTCTCCTACTCATATGAAAAGAAAAGGAAAAGGAATTCATTGATGGGATCCTGTAAAAGCTTGGAGTGGCCATCTATTCCAGTCTGGCAAACAGTCACTGAAACTCTACTTCAGGATCTCCACTGAGGGAGAACCTTCTACCACCACTTACTAGCTGTGTGATCTGGATGAGTAGAAGGCACAATGGAGAGAAAACTGGATCTAGAGTCAGGAAGTCTTCAGTTCAAATCCTATCCCAGATACTTACTAGCTGTGTGACTGCAGGCAAGTCATTTAACATATTTATGCCTCAGTTTCCTCATCTGCTAAATGAGAAAGTTGAATATAATGGAATCCAAGTTCCCTTCCAACTCCAAGTCTATGATTATAAGTCACCAGACCTCTCTATATCTTTCTTCCTTTCTAAAATGAAGGTATTTGACCTAATGACTTCTAAGTTCCTTTCTAACTCAAAATTTATGACCTTCTGATTGAAGTCACTGGATTTCTCTGAGACTTCATTTCCTTATGTGTGAAAAGAAGGGATTGAACTAGATGGCTCTGAGGTTCCTTCTAACTCTAACTCTGTGATCCAATGATCAATGCTTCTGTTGATAGCTCTGAGTGATTATGGTTTGCTTTCAACCTTGGACTTCTCTTTGAAACAGAGGCAGAATGTTTTAAATAATCAAATTTAATACTCCCTTGGTAACTTCACAAAGTCAAGGAAAACCAAGGAAGGCCTCCAACATGTTGAGTGCACCTATACTGATCTGTAGAGAGGAGACAGATTAGATGGATAGGTGTGGATAGACAGCTTGAGCTATCAGATGGAATTTCAAAATGGATGACCCACTTCATAGATCTATCTGTTGGAAGATATCTGAGAATTTGCCATTTTAGAGTTGAAAATGTTATGCTGTTTTATGGTTTGACCATTTGTTAGCATCACAGAAAAATAGAGTTACTCAAAGGGTCCTCAGAGGTCGTTGAGGGCAAATCACAGCTGAAGCATGAATCCTAACCTGTGGCAGAATAGTGGGCTTCTCGAGTCATTCATAGTGTTGAACGAGAAGCTGGTTTGAGTAGTGTACCATGTGAGGAGAAGATAAGAATCTCCTAATTTTGTACAGTGCTTTGAATTCCTCTAAAGCTTTTGCCCATCTGTTCTCTCATTGGGTCGTCACAGCAACCATGGAAGGAAAGTAGAATGGGAGTTATTATCTCTACGGTACAGACAAGGCAGCCAAGCTTCAGACATTTGAAGTGAGTTGCCTAAGGTTGCGCAATAAGCCAGAGAAAGCACTCAGATTAGGACACAGGTCTCTGGATTCCAGGCCCCAGAGAGTTCTTTCCATTAGGTATCAATGCATGACAGCTGAACAAACAAATTCCAACGGGGAAAGGAGAGGGGGGAAAATCACAACAACAACAGAAAACGTGGCCTAGAACGGCTGTCGGAGCAGCCGGCAGATCTCTCCTCACATGCTTTTCCCTTTGATGTCACATCTCTTCATGTATAATTTCCTCCAATTTGCTCCAATTTCAGCGTCTGCCTGTGCTCTCCAGGCTTAGTTTTACCTCCATCCAATATTTCTTATTGGCGCTTGAGGGCCATCTGGGCCACTGGAGCATCCTTTCCCAGAGAAGTATTGCAGAGGGAAGGGAGGGCCCCCTCCCCTCTGTTTGCACAGGCTCTTCCAAGGGAGTGGTGTGCAAATATTCTCATCCCATTGATAACAGCCAATCCCTCCCCATGGTGCTTTGAGCTTCCCAAACTTTTTGCAGATAGGACCAGTGCCAAATTTATTTTAGTGTTTTGTAAAGTGCCCAAATGTTCACCAATGAATGAGTGAATCAGCTGACAAGCATGTATTATATGTCACCGAGTCAGGAAGACCTGAGTTAATACCTACCACAAATACCATCTGTCTGACTTCATAGGTCACTTATCCCCTTCCCCCCCCAGTTCTTTATCTGTAAAATAAGTATAATGATAGTGCTTCCCAGGGTTGTTGGGAGTTAAATGAGATAACTTGGGTAAAATGCTTTGTAAAATTGAAAGTGCCATGTAAATATGATGATGGTGATGATGATGTAGAAGGCAGCTGGTGGCACAGTGGATAGAGGGCTAGCCTGAAGTCAGCAAGGCTCATCTTCCTGAGTTCAGATCTGGCTCAGATACTTGATAGCTGTGTGGCCTGAGCAAGTCCCTTCACCCTGCCTGCCTCAGTTCCCTTATCTGTAAAATGATCCAAAAAAGGAAATGGCAAACCATTGCAGTATCTTTGCAAAGAAAACCCCCAATGGGGTCAGGAAGAGTTGGGCAGAGCTGAAATGACTGCACAGCAAAAGCAGCTCAAGGATGATGATCACCAAGTAGTGTTGGAGGCCCTACCAACTCACTGATAGACTTAGTCTTAGAGAGTTAATGAAGAGGGTAAACAGGTTGGCCGTGGGCATGGTCACAGACCATGGGCAGTCCATGAAGCCAGGTCATCCAGATTGCAAGACCAGCCCTCGATGGACTATGCTTATGTTCCCTCCTCGCCCCAATTAGGTGGAAATGGACAATTTCCACCACCATGGCCTCCATTGTTCTCCAAGGATAGCGTGGCCTCTAAGCATCAACTTAGGATTTTGTTTCCCTTCCTGCACAAAGGGGAAAAAAGTTTCCAGACCTTCCCTAATGTCTAGCAGAGGATTCAAGCTTCCCCTTACTTAAAGAATACAGATTGAAATATTTCATATTTTCATTAATTTGAAGTTAGAAGAGGTTTCAGAAGACATCTGCCTTGTTTTACAGATAAAGAAATTGAGGCCAAGAGTGATTTACATAAGGTTATATGGGGACAGAGTAGATTCACACACATGAATCTTTGGAGACAGAAGACATGGTTTCCCTACCTTTGATGCTACATGACCTTGGGTGGTTCAGCTCAGTTTCTTCATTGGCCCAATGAGGAGGTTAAATCAGATGGCCAGTGACATCCCTTTCATATCTAAATCCATGATCCTGCATGCCTGGGTCCACTGGTCCCAAATCCATTGTTCTTTTCCACTATTATCCAATGGGATGTAAAGTTCTCGAGAGTAGGGACTGTTTCTTCTTTGTCTCCATCCACAGTGGCTGACACATAGCAGGTGTGGTGACTGGTCACCACGGTACGATCATAGACTGAGCTGGAAGGAACCTTACAGGTCATTAAATGGAACTTCCTCTTCAACAGATAGGGAAACTGAGGCCATATCAGATCGAGTGACTTGCCGAGGATGGCACAGCTAATAAATCTCCAAGGCAACATCTAGATTGACATCTTCTTGACTCCAAGTCTAGTATTCCAGTTTTTCTACTTAGCAACAACATTAATACATAGGATTTATATGGCCCTTGACACTTTGAAAAATGCTTTCTAAACATGGGTCATCCCAAAAGTCTTAGCGCAGATTCAATCCCTTTGATCCTCAAAGCAACTGAATGAGGTCAGTTCTATCATTATCCCCATTTTATAGATGAAGGAACTGAGACCAAAGGAGGTTAAATGATTTGCCCAGATTTGAAGCAGATAATGGTAAATTTAAAGAAAATTATCATATTTTGTTTTGTAAATCTCTTTACATTCATCGTCTCATTTGAACCTTTAAAACAAATTTTGATTACTTTACTTCAATATGTTTTCCTTGTCATCTTAAGCTTTTCATTTTATGCATAAAAACATGATTCTGAGGAGGGGCCCATAGACTCCTCCAGACTTCCAGAAGGGTTAAGAACCCTTGTCCTAAAGGCAGTAGGGAGCCCTGCTATCTCCTTGAGAAGGGGACTTGTGTGATCTCACCAGACCTATGGAGTGCTTATTTTGTCAGTTGTGTGGAGAATGGTTGGAGAGGAGAGAAACTAAGTCCCCAGAGAGAGCTTATTCTCTGGGGTTAGAGAATACAATTAGGAGACTCTTGCACTAGTCTAGGCAAAATGGGATGAAAAATTGGAATGGACCTAGTGTGCTGTATGCTGGAAAATAGAAGGAATATATAGATGATGGAAAGGAAGTCTGTATATCCATGTAGGGCTAAATAAGAAAGTACACTAGATCAGGAGAGACCAGAGAATAAAAGGAAAACTTTGGGCTTGGAACCAGGAAACTTAGGCAGTCAACTCAAGAGCAAGATAGAACAATGAGAGAGAATATTTATGGGCAACGTCTGACACCTTGGAAGAAAGTCAGGCAACCAGAAAGCTTTGAGGTTTTTGTCTTTTGTGTTTTTTTTGAGATATTATATAGACAGAAATCAGCTATTTATGCCTTTTTCCATTTGGCCCATCTGTCTGTCATCACTGTCTGCTTTGATAGACACCCTCCTTCCTGTCCCTTCTCTGACAAGACCTAGGAAAGGGAGTGCTAGCGCTTGACTGAGGGAGACTGCACAAACATCTCTGATTCCTTCCCTGGGGTGTGGCTTCTTTGTTCAATGAGAGGCAACCCAGGAAAAAGGAAAGACTCAGTATTAGAAAGCCCTGGGTTCAGATTCTACCTTGATGGAGGCTGTGTGACTCTGAGCATGTCATTTTCCCTCATTTGTAAGGTAACTGTCACCGTGACAACCTCCCTCATCAAGTTGTTGCAAGGTCCAAATGAAGTAATGTCTATACGGCATTACTGTATAATATGCTGTATTAATATCATTTATTGCCACTTGCTGAATGGAACTGAACTGAACACACTGATGTCTTCTTAGGAGGTGACAATCTCATGCCTCCACAAGGTAGCCTTCCATATTTTCACCAGCAGGAATATGATTTGTTGTTTCTGTTGTTGTTTTATGAGAACCACAGGGTGTTTGTCAAATTTATTTAAATCATCAATCATGTTGTATAGCTATTTTCTGTTTTATATTGGACACACATAATGAGATTTTGGACACTAAAATGTTTTTTTTTATTAAAAGCTGTGATCTAGAGCCCATCTGGGGAGGCTAACTCATAAATCCATAGGAAAGAATAAATTTATAAAGGTTATAAAGGCATAGACTTAACTTTTAGGCCACAGTCTGGATTATAATTTATTTCCTCATTCTTTCATTCAGCAAACATGCAAGCATTACTAAGCACCTACTGTGTACAAAAGTAGTGTGCTAGGTTCTGAGAGTCACAAAGAGCTTAGATGAAGCAAGGTGTCTGCATTCACATTCTAGTGGTGAGATAAGATCCAAATTAAAATAGAAACCAAAGTCAGGGCATATGAACAGTGAATTGCTTCTTATGTCTGGATGGAGCATTTAGGTTTGACTCCCACAGAGCACCTGCAGCCAGGGAGAGCTTGAGATGCCTGGAAAGGGACCAGGGTGTGGACACATCGGATGGTAGGCAAATAAGTCTGACCTTTATTCTGTGGGCAAAAAAAAAGGGAGTCTCCCTGAAGATATTTGAGACCAGATGAGAGCAGTGGGATGATTATTCTGGAGACTGTATGTAAATATGGATTAGAGGGATAGGAGGCAGAACAAACATTTATTAATTGCCTACTATGTGCCAGGCATTATACTAAGGCTTTACAAATATTATCTCACGGGGCAGTGGATGGCATTTAGACCTAATAAGAGGCTACTACAGTCTGGCAAGTAGATGATACAAAGACAGAGTGTCCCCCTAAAATCGCAAAGCAAGCCCCGAAGGTATTAATTCAGCTCATGCAGTGCCTTCTGCTGTCCTGTAAAGGACATTTATGTGGCTGATTCATAGAAGGAGAGGCTTCTAGGAGCTCAGAGCCCATCTGCTTTCACCCCTTGCAGAATGCATGAATCCCCTCTGTGATAGCTGACCCAGATATGCTGTAATTGTATGATTAGCAGTATAAAGAAGGGAGGGACCTCCGAGGCCAGCGAATCCAAACCCCTCTTTTCACAGATTAGGAAACTGAGGTATATGGAAACTAAGGTACTTGTCACCCCAATACCCTGCAAATTCCAATGGTTCCCTATTACCTTGAAGAAAAGTAGAAATTCCTTTAATGTTTAAAGCCTTTTACAATCTGTCCCTTTTCTCCCTTCCCAGTCTATCCATCTACTTACTCTATGATACAAGAACTCTGGCCCTCTCCCAGGTCTGTGCCTTTGTACTGGGTGTTACCCATGTCTGACGTGCTCTCCGTCCTCACCTCTACCTACAGGTTTTTCTAGCTTCCTCAAAAATTCAGTTTAAATCCCACCTTGTACAAGAAGTCTTTTCTTCTCCCCATCTCTCCTCTGCCAATTGCTAGTTCCTTCCCTTCTGATTGGATCTCCCGAATATATTTGGTGTCAACATCATCATTCACTTGTTTTCTCCCTCCTCTCCTCATCTGTAGGAGGCCATGGCATACAGTCGATGCTTAATAAATATTTGCTGTTAATTACTGATTGATTGCCCAGGTTCTAAGCAAGATTTGAACCCAGACCTTCCGGACTCCAAGTCTCACTATTCTATGCCACCTCATCCATCAGCCTTGTGCTTCCTCAAAGCAATAATACTGAGAATAAGGATAATTGCTGATATTTACACAGAATTTTTAGCTTCACAAACAATATTATGGACATCATTTCATTTGTTTCTCACAAAAACACCATGAGAGAAGTGCTATCCGTTATTCCTGCGTAACAGATGAGAAAACTAGGTTAAGTCATCTGGCCATGGCCACAAGTCAAGTAGGCATCTGAATCAGGATTCGAATCCAGGAATTCCTGACCTCTCTTGACTTTGTAGTCCCACCTCACTCTCTCACAAGACATCCCATCCATTTTTCAAACTCTTATCATCAAGAAGATCTTTCTTATGCTGAACTAAAATCAGAAGCCCTGTGGTTTCCACCTCTTGCTTCTCATTCAGGTTGTGGGGACCATGGAGAAGTCTGAACCCTTTTATCCTCAGAACAGTTTTGCAAATACCAGAAAAAATGATTGTGTTCCCCAAGTCTTCCTACCTTTAAGTGAAACGTATCCAGTTCGTTGAACACTTTCTTATATGACATGGTTTCTTGCCGCTTCCCTCTCCTGGTCACCAACCAACCATCCCATAAACTATGTGCAAGGTTTTGTGCTAGAGTCTATCAAGAAAAAATAGTTAAAGTCTGCTCCTAACGGGAGCGCAGCTTACTAATGGGGGATATACGAATTGAAGATGGTGAACATGTTGTCAATCCGTACTCTAAAGAAGGTATTCTTTTTCAAATTACAATCCTGTACAGCTTTGAAATTCTGTGAGTTAGTATAACTACAAGGGGGGCACAGGATGCCTTCAGGAGTTGATAGCAGGATTTTTCACCTTCCTCTAATACCCCATTGCTCTGACTATAGGTTGTACTAAATAAAACATACCAATTTCTTAGGGCATGTAAGGAAGGAACCTTGTTGAACAGTGGTCCTGACTGGGTATGCCCATCATGGAAGCCATCTTCACAATTTAGAAAACATCTCCTATTTCTGGCCAAATCTCAGTCCACCCAGTGTCAAGATTAGTTAGCTATTCCTTATAAACCAGAAAGGTCAGTGAATGTTTGACCTCATAAAAAAGCAATGCCTTTTGACTACAATCAGGTTCTTATTTTTTTAAAGATTGAACTTAGCCTGACTTAAACATGGCTGTAATCATAGAAGTCAGTTTTCAATCAGGTATTTAATTAAAGCTCCCGGAGAAGCCAAGTGGTTTGCACAAGTAGATAGCCATTCAGTTAATTGTCTCAATAGCAGGGTCAGCAATGCACTTGAATTTCTGCATTTTCACCATGCTAATTTGGAGATGATGAAATTTCAAATTCATATTTATTCTTTAAAGCTATATCTAGCTTGTGTTAAGATTAGCTAGCTAATGATGACCAATATAAGAGTTTGTACTTTAACTAAAACATATATGACACTTTTATGTGTATCTATGACTCACTTCACTGGTCTACTAACCATCCATGTTCAAAGCTATTTCTAATCCACAGATTCTTCACTGTATATAATGGACTTAGAGTTGATTTGAGTTCATCTCAACTATGACATTCACTAGCTAGGTGACTTGGAGCGAGTAACTGAATCTCCTCATGTCTTGTTGCCACAGTCTGTGAAATGGGACTAATCATATGTGTGCTAGCCACCATGTGGGGTCATTGAGAAGAGTATAAACATTAAAGCACCTAAAAAAGTGGGTTTTTTTTCATTCTTATCTGTTGCAATTTGGGGGCATCTAGTGGCATCATGTTCTAGGTAAACCTTAGCTGGTGGTTATCAGCATTCCTACCACTCGTAGGGGGCCAAAGATCACAGATAACCTCCTCATCCTCCTCATAAATTCATGTCATGGTGTGTCTCACTTCATGTCCATTCATCACGCCTTCCAGCTCCAGAATGGTCACTCCTTTGATGACTTTGAAGAGCGTTTTGCAGCAGCCATGCCGGTAAGGCTGGGAGGTCCATCTTCAATTCACATATGACAATTGTCTTCATGTCATTCATTTCATTTTCACACATCATCCCTTGTGGTTTCAGAACAGAAACTCCCTGGTGGACTTTGATGAGTGTTTCAGGGTGGATAATCAGGTAAGCTATGAGGTCCTCACTCTGTTGCATCCCATGGAGGACCCAAAATTTGTGTTTGGGGCAGGAAAGGTATCACCAGGGACAGCAGAGGTCACATCCAAGGCTGGTCCAACAAAACTGTTCCCAGATGTGATGTGGGATACTATCACAAGGAAAGTAGCACCAAGAGGGCTGTAACTGGAGAGGGAGGAGAGGAAGCAGCCTTTTCAGCAAAACCAGTGGGAAGGGGCTGGAGTGGAGGGTAAGAACTCTGAAATCATGGCAGGCATAAATGTCTGAGTGGCCAAAAGGGTAGCGAAAAGAGCCATAAGCTGTTTTTTTAATAAATTTGTATTTGAGTCTCACTTTTTGCCTCTCTAGCTACAAAATCTTAAGTATATTCTTTGCCCACCCTGAGTTTTGAGTTCCTCTTGGTCAGACTACATGACCTCTAAGGTTCTTGCCAGTTCTTAGTCTATGACCCTGTAACTAGGTAGGGGGTCAACATATAATCAATGACTGATCGCTTAAGAATCCCCCCAGCTTATGGTTATATAATATTACAGGATTTTGTTTCAATGACTCAGATAAGCTTGTCAAATTTGTTGTTGTTTTTGAGTCATTTCAGACGTGTCTAACTCTTCATGACCCAATTTGGAATTTTCTTGGCAAAAATACTAGAATGGTTTACCATTTTGCGGTTCAGCTCATTTAGAGTTTTCATAATCTCAGACATAGAAGAAGCTAGAAGTCATGATGACCTAGAAGTCATCCAATCTGACCAATACACCATATTTCTAACAAGTGCTCATCCAACCTCAGTGTAAAGAATTCTTGTAAAAGGGAACCTCTACACCTTATAATTAATCATCAATATCATTAATTTAAGGTATTTTTCCTTACCTAGAATTTCATTCATTCATCCATTTACTCATTCATTCATTTATTCATTGAACAAATATTGATAAAATACATCCTGCAACCAGAGTATTGTTCTGGGACCAGAGACATTATACAATTTGATGAAGACACATCCGTGTTTTCATGGAGGTTATAGTAGCAGAAAAGGATAACACAATTACACATAACTAGTCTTTTAGAAAGGGGCAGAACAAAGGGCTGTTGGAGGAAAGGTTTGTTACTGACCAAAGAAAAGTTGATGGAGGAAAAATCATTTGACTGGGATTTAAAGTATATAAACTTCGATAAATTACCCAACCTGTCTCATCTGTGAAATAAGGGGATTGCACTACATGAGTTTATTTGTTTCTAGACCCTAATTCTATGAATGTGTAAGAATGCAGCAGATGAAGGCAAAGGGCGAAGGAGGGCATCCGAAGTACAGGGACTGGTGTGAAAAGGAGACAAAAAAGTAATTTTACAAAACAGAATAAAGCTTGACTAGAGCTATTGAATCTCTAAATGAGGGTAAAATAAATAAAACTGGAATGGTAAGGAGTGCCATGTTGTGGGGGTCTAGAATATCAAGTAAGGGATTCTGAACTTTAGGCAGCAGGGAGGCCCTGAAGATTTTTAAGTAGAGAAAAATATGACCAATTAGGCTTTGTTTTCCAATATTAAAAAAGGCATATCTAATTTATTCCATGTACAGTAACACCTTAGAAAAACAAAGAAGGTATTTAATTATAATCTCATAGGATACATTAAAGACATTAATTATGTAAACATCAACAGATTCAAATGCAGCAGGTATTTGCTGAGTATCTGCTATGTGCAGGGCACTTTTTGTGAGCCCTAAAAAGACTTGGATAGAGCTCATAGTCCATAGGGAAGGTAGATAAGTTGTGTTTCTAGATAATTTTAATACTAGGTATGATACAATCCATCAATCACTCATCATAAGTGTATATGTATATGTGTATACATATATATGTATATATGTATGTGTTTATATATGTATGTATATGATGCTTAAGGGTAGCTACCATTGAACTTGTCATGGGAGAAAAGGCATAAATAAACCCAGTATGGAGCTTTGAACATCTCCCATGGCAAAAGTTAATAATGAGTGAACAAAAGAAAAAGTCTTCTGAGAAGGGAACAGATAAGTAGAAGTATGAGCCAGAGAAATAGAAACAGAGATAGAGAAAGAGAGAATTTTCAGGCATAAGGGAGTGATTAACAGTTTAAGAAAATGCTGAGAGGTCAAGAAGGATGAATGCTAAGAACAGACCATTAGACTTAGCAATGAAGAGATCACCAATAATACTCACAAGAGTAGGTTCATTTGACCAGTGCAGTCAGAAAGCAGATTGAAAGGGATAGAGAAGTGAATGAGAAGAAAGGAAATTGAAGTGATGAAAGAAAGAAGATTTTATTTTTAATGAATTTGGCTATAAAAAAAGAGGACAATTATTGCAAAGTCACTTGAGAGGGTGGTAGGGTAAAATGAAAGGTTTGGGGGAGGTTGCTTATTTTCTTTTTGTTTTTTAAGGATTGGGGAGACCTAAGAATGTTAGAAGCCCACAGGAAAGTAGCTGATAAAAAGAGAAAGGTTAAAAAATATACATACACTAGGAACATCCATTAAGAAAAGCTCTATAGGTGAGGTGGTAATCAAGCTGGGTAATAGAGGGCAAGTAGGGTGGAGGAGGAGGGGGTGCAATGGAAGGATTATGGTTTGTTAGGTTAGCAGTGAAAGGCCCAGGGGGTCAAAGTTTATACCACTCTAGATTTGCAATCACATATGACTATTAAAATTATTTTTAATTTTATTACCCCGGAATTTCATTTTCTATGAAATTTAATTAACTAAAGGTGCTAGTTAAACATCTACTATGATGAAATGAAATAACAACATGTGTTTTATGCCTCTTTCCATTTTCCTAGTTTAGTGCTTGAATGAAAACACTTTGGCAACAGAAAAAAAAATACACACACATATTGGAAAATTCATATTTCAAGAATGAAGGTTATTTTAAAAGTTGTGCTTAAGGAGAAAATTAAGCAATAAATTATCTTTATGCTATTAGTAAAAAGTGTACCCTGAGTTCAGCACATTTCAAATGTAAATTGTATGACTTAATTATTAACTTCATTTTAATTTTCTCCCTCCACTGGCAAGAGAGATGTCCTCTTTTAAGGAAGGAGGGTTCCAATCAGGAGCAAGCCCTGAAGCTTCACTGGAGATGATTAAATAGAATTATTACTTTTATGAATTTTTTAGCTTTTTCAAAGAACAAACGAATCCAATCCTTCCAAGTAATAGCCAAATGACCTACTTGTAGAGTTGGTTTTGAACTGGGGGGGGGCAGAGACAACATTTAAGAAAAAGGAAGCTTAGGCCCCACCCAGAACAGGCAGAGTAAGTGTTCTAATGCTTACTTGGCTGACCCTTTACCCATCTTGTGACCCCTTGGCCAAATTTGGAACAGGAGAGAAGACAGTGAAATTATTGGAAATCTTGATTAACTCCACCGAGCCTCAGACTAAGTGGGGTTGGCAATATTCAGCAATACCTATCTTGCAAGGATCTCCTGAGGAAGATGTTTTGTAAACCCTTTATGTGAGGAATCATTGATTTTTTATAAGGGGCTTATGAACCATTTTCCAAGAAAAAAATCTAATGAACATAATTTGTTCCTGTTGTCAAAACTTTTTTTTTCTTTTTAGGCTGTGACCCAGTTAGAGCTTTTTGGGGACATGTCCACCCCTCCGGATATAACCTCTCCCCCAGTAAGTATCCGTTCTTTACTTATGCCCTCTGGTCTTCCAGGTGCTTGTCCATCTCTCTTTCTCTTCTCCCAGCATCCCCTGCTTTTCATTTAACTGTTACCATGATGAAGAAAGCAGGACTGTTGCTTCTAGAGAGGAGGATGATAGCAGCTGTTCCTTGTAATCTTAATGAGTACACTGATCTCCCTCTCCCTCTCTCTGTCTTTCCCTCATCTCTCTCTCTCCTTGTCTCTCTCTCTCTCTCTTTCTCCCTCTCCTCTCCCTCTCTCCCTCCCTCCCCCTCCCTCCCTCCCCCTCTGTCTCTCTCCCCCCATCTCTCTCTCTCTCTCTCTCTCCCCCTCTCCCTCTCCCCCTCCCTCCCCCTCTGTCTCTCTCTCCCCCCCATCTCTCTCCCTCTCCCTCTCTCTCTCTCTCTTTCCTCCATCTCTCTCTCTCCCTGTCTGTCCCTCTCTCTTTCTCCCTCTCCTCTCCCTCTCTCCCTCCCTCCCTCCCCCTCTTTCTCTCTCTCCCCCCATCTCTCTCCCTCTCCCTCCCTTAGACCACCCTCTGAAAGCAGAGCTCACCCAAAATTCAGAGCTGGTAGTAATAAACAGGCCATGGTTCTGTTGTTGAGGGAGAACAGGAGAGCCAGGCAAGACCTCCATATTAAAGGATTCAAGCTGCATGGAGTTTGCTTCCTAGGGTGGTATTCTCTTTGTGTCTGTCTGTATGGGTTATTCCATGTTGTGGAGGACCCACAAGGCACTCACATCCAGTGGACTGAACTCTACCTTCTATGGCAAAAAGTACTTCTAAGGGGTAAGGAGAGGTGACACAGTGTTAGGGTAGTATGTTCATCCTTCATTGCTGAAGAAGACCATGCCATCAGAGAAATGATGACATGACTTGCACTTGACTTTGTTTTGAGTGAGGGAGGGCTGTGCAAGTCACCAGCCTCACTTCTCCTCCAGAGCTGTCTGAATCCAGTGACCAGATATTCATCAGGATGACTGGAAATGACCCAGGATGAGGCAGTTGGGGTTAAGTGACTTGCCCAAGGTCTCACAGCCAGTGAGTGTCAAGTGTCTGAGGTGAGATTTGACTCAGGTCCTCCTGACTCCTGCAGTGGTGCTCTATCCACTGCACCACCTAGCTGCCCAACACAGTGTTAAGGACAGTGAAGAACTGAAGGAATGAAAGACAAAGCATTTATTAAACACTGACTGAGTGCCCAGCACTGAGCTAAGTCAGCCCTCCCTGATTCTCTTGGGCTCACTTTTGCCTGATTAGTCAGGTCCCTAATGTTGAGTTCCTTAAGTTTCCCTTAGCCTAGATTGCAATAATCAATTACCGGTTCTAGATTGAGTCAGAATGTTGGTTTTCTCCCAGTTCTGGAATGCACTTTCCCACACACATGCCCCATAGAGTCAGTCATTAACTTCCTTCAAATCCTACTTGGATCTCCGCCTTCTCAATGAGTACTTCCTTGATCCCCCAGGCCACTGGGCCTTCCCCCAAAATTAACTCATATCCGGTTTTTATATTGTCTCCCTCAGCTCTAACTTACCATGGAGATAAAGGGATACAGAAATATAGAAATGGTGAGAGAAAGAGAGAGACACAGAGACAGAGAGGGGAGGAGAGAAAAGAAAGAGTAGAGAGACAGAGAGGGAACTGAGATGTAACTTGTTTGCATGTTGTCTCCCATGAGACTGACTTTCCAAGAACAGGGAAAGGGATTTCTGGTCCTTGACTTGGTTTTGCCTTCCTTTGTATCCCCAGAAGTTACTCTAGTGCTGGTACATAATAGGTGTTTCATAAATGCTGTTGACTGAATTATAAACTCCTCAGGGTCAAGAAACACTTAACTTTTATCTTTGTGGCTTCAATGCCTAGCACTGAACCTCACCCTTAATATGTACGTAGTAAATGATTATTAATGGATTGATAGTTTAAATCATTTTTTTAGTTAATAAGCATTTGTTTTCTTTCTTCTCTCACCACCCCCCCAAAAAAAGAAAGACAAATCTTGTTTAATAAATAAACATAGTCAAACAAAACCAATTATTAGTCATAAGGAAGGAGGCACAGATAGGAATGACTTTGGACATCCCAGAATCCCAACACTGGGAGAATTTTATGTATTCCAGGGTGCTGGGGAACCCCTGGATAAATACAAGAGGCTTTTCATTAATGCTAGCCTCACTAGTTTTGCTAGGAGGTCTCCAGGGCCTGCTTCATGCAAGGCCGAGTGCAGTAGTCCAAGCTGGAGGCATCATTGCCATGGGTCATTGGCCGTATGTGCATCAGAAAGAAGGGGCAGTGACCTCTTTGCTGAGCACAGATGGTGCTGGGCTCATCAGCCGCTGATGCCAGGAGGGGCGTGTAGGCCCAGCTGCACAGCTCCAGACACCTGATGGCAGTGAGCTCCCATGGCATTGGGCAAAGCAACCTCATTCATGGGAGAAATAGGAATAAGACCTCGAGATTAGAACCTTGCTCTTTTGTCTTACGGTTCAGGGATACCTCAGGGGAGATGTAGTCTAATCACCTGCAGATCAGGGATGCCCTCAACAATATCACCCCAAATGTTCAACCAGGCAGTGAATGAACAGGTCTAGTGATGGGAAATCCATGACCACCATAGGCAGTCCTTTCCATGTTTAGGCAACTAGGAATAAGGGAGTTCAAAGATGCAGCCCTGCACCTCCAACTCATTGGATCCAACTCTGTCCTCTTGAGTTAGCTCTTTAGATATTTAAAAACAATGAAGATGCCCCTCCCACAACCTCAACCCCACAATCCCCATGATTTTTCTTTCTTCTTTGGCAAAAATCCTTAGTTTCTTTTTCTGGTTCTTGTATTAGTCAGTGAATAAATATTTTATTAAGCACCTACTTGTTCCAGGCCCTATGCTAACCACTGAAGATACAAAAAAGGCAAAAGATAGTTCCTACTCACAATCCAGTAGGGGGCTCACCATCTAATCCTATGACATAGCTTCAAGCCCCCTCACCATCCTGGTCCTCCTCTCCAATTTGTCAACGTCCTTCCTAACATGAGGTAGTGTGGCAGGCTGGAAGAACCCTGGATCTGGAGACTGTGATGAGAGAAGAAGCCCTATGAAGGAACTTGACAGGGGAAGAGTTTGGTAGGTCTGGCATAGAAACACAGTTACAGGCTTGGGGAAGGAATTTAGGGAGAAGAATGCTGGTGGAAGCTCAGAGCATCTTAAAAGTCCCTCCTGAGCTACTAGGAGGGAACCAAGTTATGAATCCAAGAGTTCTGAGGTGCCTATTTAGTATTTTTTAGAGGTGCCAATGAGGATGGAGAGAGGGAATGGGAGTGGAGAAGGGATGGAACTGAGGTATCTAAGGCTGAACAGAAAAGTCAAATTAAATCCAAAGTCTGGGCCTCTAAAGTGCTCCTGAGAAGAGCAATTCAGATCTGTAGGTCCAGTCATGGACTCCATGTTATGGAGTAAGTCACTTACCCTGTTTCCTTATCTGTAAAATGAGGAAATTAGATTTCACCGTCTCCCTTAGAGTTATAACTCATGAGCACATAGACTTAAACCTGCAAGGGGCCTTTGAGATCCTCATTTTACAGACACAGAGAGAAGTGACTTGCCCAGGGTCACATGAGTAGTAGGTGAACTCAGATCTTCTTGACTCCAAGTTCCATCTTTGTACTATCCCACTTTGCCAGTCAAATCCTGTATGATCCCAGATATTGTTAGGAAATTTCTTTGCTCAGAGACAAGCTTTGGATGCATGTACCCCTCATTCCGTTTTGACTTTTAAGGATGAAGGAAGTGGAAGTGGTAACAATCATCCACCATTTTATCTCTAGATCCTCTCCTCCCACACATCCTGATGGCCCTCCTTGTTAAAGTTCATCTTATTCTTTCTCTTTTTCAGACTCCTGCAACTCCAGGTGATGCCTTTATCCCGTCTTCATCTCAGACACTCCCCTCTAGTGCCGAAATGTTTGGTTCTGTACCTTTCAGCACTACTGCTGTACCCTCAGGTAAGTAAGAACTCCCTAGGTGGGTGGGTTCAGCCTAAGATGGGCCTTCACCCAGGCTAGGTACTCTAGAGCACAGATAGGAAACACATCACCCAACTATATGCAACCCCCAACACTCCCAAGTTCAGCCTGAATGATATTAAAATATAATTGGGGAATATTAGCAAAATAATTACAGCTGTGTTAAAAACATATATCATGTTGCTTTTAAGATGAAGTCAACATGCAAGTCACAGTATGTGTATGGCTTTGTTGCAGTTCAGTGATTCAATCATATCCTACACTTTGTGACCCCATGGACCACAGCATCCAGAAGGTTTTCTTGGCAAGGACACCAGAATAGTTGGCCATTTCTTTCTCCATATGTACAAACTAGTGGCCCCAATTTCTATTTGAGTTTGATCTCACTGATCTAGAGGACCCACCTCTTACTGTCTTAGGAAGTCACTGAGAGGTTGGACAGGACCAGGGGAAAGAGAAGGGGATTGCCTTTCATTTTATTCATCTGTAAAATGACTGGTTTAGACTAGAACGTCTCTAAGGGCCCTTCTAGCTCTGGCATTCTCTGTTTTAACATCCAATGTCTTGAGCTCCCTGAGAGCTCTTCAAAGTCTAGGGAGCAACAGTGAGATACCAGGAAAAGCATTTATTGCTCCTGGAGTCAGAAAACATGGGGTCAAACCCTACCTCTGCCACTATGCCCTTAACTTTGGGCAAGTCATTGAAGTTTACTGGATCTCAGTTTCCTCATTTGCAAAAGGAGTAGATACTTCTAACGTCCATTCCAGCTTTTCATGTAGAATCCCATATTCAAAAGTCCCTGATAGCTATAATTATTCTGTTTTAAGGCCCCTTCAAGGTCTGTTTTAATATTCTATGTTCTACAAATTGTCCCAAAGGGCTCTCTCAGTCTTGGCATTCTGTGTTCTAAGATTCTTCCCAGTTTTTGAATTCTCTCTTCTAATTCCCCTCCCAGCCCTGGCATTCTTCGCTGTAAGCCCCCTCCAGCTCTCACATTCTCTGATTTATTTTCTCATATTTGGTGGCTCTCAGACTCCTTGCAGTTTCTTTTATGGTTCTCTGAGGGGCTCTGAGTCATCTTTGATTGCCAGTTACACTGGCAACCTTACATTTGCATTACAATGAAGCAAAGAATGTTCAAAGAGAAAGGCCTTTGAAGAAAAGCCTGAGCCTGGAAGTGACCCTAGACTATAGCTATGACTGTTTTCTACCCTCCTAGAAATAAAGACAGCCCCAAAGCATTCATTTACACATTCATTCACCCTTTACTGCCATGCTAAGGGAGATGCAGAGCAGAATACTATACCTTGGGTAACTGTGGGCTAATCACGTCCTTTCTCTGGTCCTCAGTTTATCTTCATCTATCAAATGGAGTTGTACCACATTGCATGCAAAGTCCCATCAAGAAAAGGAAGGAAGGAAGGGAGGGAGGGAGGGAGGGAAGGAAGGGAACAAAAGAAAAAAGAAAGAGAAAGAATAAGAAAAGAGGAAAAAATGAAGGGAAAAGGAAGAAAGAAAGAAAGAAAGAAAAAAGGAAAACAGCTTAGTAAAACAACTCAATAGCATCATTGGAGTCTGACAGTGTATGCAATTATGCACATTCCTGTTCCCTCACCTCTGCAAAGAAGGGAGTGAAGGGTATTTTGTCCTCCCTACAAGGGGCCAACATGAGTCATTTATAATTACACAAAGTCCAGATTCTATTTTTAGTTCTTACGATTTATAGTATTGCCATCACCGGGTCTATTGTTTTTCTGTTCTGCCTAGTCTACTTGTAGTCTGTTCACCTAAGTCTTCCTGTGCTTCTCTAAATTTTTCAGATTCCTCATTTATCAAGTGTCCCACTATTCCTTCATATTCATGTCCCAAAGTTTTTTCAGCCAGTCCTCAATCAATGAGTACTAATTTTGTTTCCAGTTCTTTGTTATGACCAACAAAATAAGTGTTACTGTGACTATTTTTGATCTGTGTGGAACCTGATCTCCATGGAGTAGATGCCTAGGAGAAGCACTGATCTTTTCTAACTCCCCAGTGCTACAAAAGCAGTCTTAGCTATTGAGTAGCCTACTTTTTCCTTCTCAAAAGAAGCGTTTACTTTCAGCCAACTCCCCAAATCAATATGGTTGCTCAATTGATGTATTCTTTACCTTAAATATAAAATAACTTCCAGGCCTGTGAAAACTACAATAAAGAGGAGTGTGGTTTTTCCCACCTCTTCTTCCTCTGTTGAACTTTTTATTTATTTTTATTTTATTTATTTATTTTCTATCACCTTAATTTCCCGATATGTCACTCTTTACTCTGCCTCCAAGATAGCCACGTTTATAATAAAGAATAAAAAAGGGTGATAAAAATTGAGCAAAATGAACCAGTACCTCATCCAGGTGAGCTAAATGAGTTCTTAGTACCCATAATCCCTATGCATTTTATGTTTCTTCTTTGGGGCCAATCTGTTTGTTATATTCTCAAAGCATTCACTTCCATGTTTGTTGTTTCTGTTGCCCTTTTCATTCACATTGTTGCTGTCACTGTGTACATTGTTTTCATAGTTTTACTTACTTTCTATGGCATCAGTTCATACAAATCTTCCAGTAATTCTCTGAATACTTCTTATGCAGTTTGCCCAGTCAATGAGCATCTATATCCCACCCTAATACTTTGCTCCTTTCCCCAGAATTTATCATCTCTGTCATAGAACTTAGTTACTAAAACAAGGTTCACAGAAGCACTCCAGCTAAGCATCTCCTTTCACTTCCTGACGTAGAAGACTTTTGACTGGTCAGAGCTGGGTACTTATATGTACATTGCTTGGGTAACTATCTAAGCAGGTGTTGTCTAAGCGTTGTCTAAGCAGATGCCATTCAATGTTAACCTCTCCCCTGATGAACGCTCCTAAATAAACTGTTAGTAATCTGTTAAATGGTTCCAAGTTAAACCCACACCCGTTTCAGCCTTGTCATGTGATTTTTCAGGAACCAAATTAAGATTTCCCACCAGGCTAGATGAAAATGTAGCTCTAAGGCCAGAGTTCCCAGGTGGTTAAGACCTTCCCTGAGACAACATGGGGGTGAGAGACCTTCAAATGCAAAAACACAGAAATCCATTTCCCTGTGATTCCCAACTGTGGTTTCAAGCTTCTGTCCCCTTCCCCCCTCCCCAAATACTGTGCTCTCAGCAGATGGCACAGAGCCAGGGAGACATGCTAATAGCTCTCCAGAAAAATGTGCTCAACCCATCTGTCAGCCCTGGTTGAAGAAGAAGAGGAAGGAAAGAAAGAAAGGAAAAAAAATACAACATGCTCCCATAAAATCAGCATCTCTTGCACTGTGGAACATTCTTGGAGTTCAAATGCTTGCTTGGAAATTCACAAGCTATTGCTCAGTTCCTGCCTTTTGTCTATGTATTGACTGCTCATTCCTGAGTATGGCACAAGGAATACTGGCCTCAGAAAAGAACAAGATTTTGAGCCTTAATTCCACCACTTGTGAGCTTGGCGGTGCACCTTTTGAGGTCTCGGTTTCCTTATATATAAAATGGTGATAACTGCACTTCCTCTCTCTACCTCCCAGAGCTGCTGTGAGAATAAGATAACTCTAGAGATTAGATTGTTGATTTCATTGATACAAGGAATTCCTGGATGATAAACTTTCTCTACCAATGCCAATGGCACTTTTCTTTAAATTCCAGTTTTAGAACTGATTAGAGCATCAGAAGGCAGATCAAGTGCCTTGCCCAGGGTCATACAAGTTCATATCATTGTTAGTGACTAGAATGATTTATTATTGTGTATGTGTTCTAACTGACCTCCCCTCCCGACATTATTCTCCTAGGTTACGTTGCCATGGGCGCTGTCCTCCCCTCATTCTGGGGACAGCAGCCCCTTGTTCAACAGCAAATCGCCATGGGTGCTCCGCCGCCAGTGGCTCAGGTGATGCCAGGGGGTCAGCCAATAGCGTGGGGTCAACCAGGCATCTTCCCTGCCCCCCAACAGCCATGGCCATCTGTAGCTGGTCAGTTCCCGCCCACCGCCTTCATGCCAACACAAACTGTGATGCCTTTACCGGCTGCCATGTTTCAAGGTGCCCTCGCTCCCCTCGCCACTCTCCCCACCACCAGCGATTCCACCAGATCGAGTCCCCAGACAGACAGGCCCCGGCAGAAAATGGGTAAAGAAATGTTTAAAGATTTCCAGATGGTCCCGCCTCCCCCGGTACCCTCCCGGAAACCCGACCAGCCTTCCCTCAGTTGTACCTCAGAGGCCTTCTCCAGTTACTTCAACAAAGTCGGGGTGGCACAGGATACGGACGACTGTGACGACTTTGACATCTCACAATTGAACTTGACCCCTGTGACTTCGACAACGCCATCGACCAACTCACGTGAGTAGACCCCCACAATCTTGTACCTTGTGTATGTCAAGGCACATATCTCTAGAAGGAAACTGGAATCCAGCTGTCCATAGAACATCACCAGATCTCAATGTCTCTTGATTGATTAACTGATTGATGACAAGTATCTTAATTTTCAGCCTATCAAGCCTATAAAGTATTGCATACATTTTAAAGAAACCATTGTATGTGAGGCTCTGGAGAAGATACACAATGTAGAGAGAATGCCAAGGCGAGGGGTAGCAAAAATATAGCCCCTGGGTACAAGTAGCTAACACTGTAATGGAAGAGAGAGCATGGAAACAACCACATGTGTGTATATAAGATGTACACAGTCCAAACAGAAGGTAATTATAGAGAAAAAACACTAGCAATTGGAGGGTGTGGGTAGAGTCCTAAGGAAGGTCTCTTGCAGAATCTGAAATTTGAACTGAGTCTTGAAGGAAACCAGGAAATCCAGGAGATGGAAGGAGAATGTTTCAGGAGTAGGAAAAAGCAGCCAGAGAAAATACCTGGAGTGTGTCCTGTGAGTTAGAGCAAAGAGGCCAGCATCTCTAGATCAAAGATGATAGTGGGGGTTGGGGATGGGGGTGGATGGCGAGAGACTGAAGTGTAAGAAGACTGGAAAGGTGAGGGAGGCATGCTTAGGAGGGGCTTTCATGCCAAACTGAGGGCTTTATTTTTGATCATGGAGGTGACAAGGGGCCACTGCAGTTTATTAAGACTCTTAAGCAGAAGGATGATGCATGCATAGGAAAAGCATTGCAGAATGGGTTGGAGTTGGGAGAGACTCAGAATGGAGAGGTCAGTTCAGAGGTTCCTATGATAGTTTATGAGGGACTACACCAGGTGGTGGCTGTATAAGAGGAAAGAAAGGAATCTATCCGTCAACCGAGCAATAAACATTTACTAAGCCGCTACTATGTGCCAGTCACTATGCTAAGCAGGGGATGGATAGGAGATGTTGAGCTTGTGGAATGTGTCATCTTAGATGCTGAAGAGAGCACAAAGAGCCTGGGAGAAATGGGGTGGGGGGGGGCCCATGACCATGAGAAGGGTGGGGGAAAGGGAGGGTTTGGGACCAAGGGGGAAGAGATTTCAGGAGCCATCTTAACACCTCTGTTTACAAGTAAGGAGAGTGAGGGTCAAAGAAGATAAAGATTGGCCCAGGATTGACAGGCAAGGTCAGAGGTCAAATTTGTACCCAGATTCTTGGACTCCAGAGTGATGTATCATCCTGCTCCCTGCTGGTTCTGGGGTTAGATTTGCAGTCAGGGAGGCTTAGGCAGTGTGGGAGGTAGGATTACAGAGGCCAACAGCCCCCGCCCTTATGGAACTGACATTCAGACAGGGGAAACAACATGCTCCTATGGGAATATATACAAAATAAAACAAAATTGATCAAATTTAAGGGGCAACTAGGTGGCACCAAAGAGCACAGAATGCTTGCCCTGGAGTCAGGAAAACTCATGTTCTGAGTTCAAATGCAGCCTCAGATACTTACTAGCTGTGTGACCCTGGGCATGTTACTTCACCCTTTTTGCCTCAGTTTCCTCATCTATAAAAGGGGGAAGAAAATAGCAAATCAGTCCAGTATCATTGCCAAGAAAACTTTAGATGGGGTCACAAATAGTCAGATGCAACTGAAAAATATCTGAACAGTAACACTGCATTTACTTTGGGGATGGGGGCCCTAACACGTAAGGGCATTGGGAAAGGCCTCGTGTAGAAGATATCCCTTGAGACGAGTCTTAAAGGAATCTAGGGATCCAAAAAGGGGACATTAAGGAGGAAAAGCATGTCAAACATGGGAAACTGCAAGTACAAAGGATTGGAGATGGGGGATGGATGTGTGCGCAACAGTGAGGAAACCAGTGTGACTGGAGCATAGAGTGCATGGAGGAGAAAAATGGTCAAGGAACTAGAAAGGTAGGAAGTGGAGTACACTTTGTGAGGCATAGATCACAAAGCCTATTCTACAAATAAGGCAACTGAGGCATAAGAAAGGTTAAATGTCACTACATCTCCCCCTTCTAAATCCACTGTTCTTTTGGCCATTACCTCCTCCTTATTCCTACACAACACCTTTAGGGGATGTAAGGTTCCAGAGGGCAGAACCTATCTTACTTGCCTAGCAGGTAGTAGAAATTTCATGAATGTATATAAATTGATTGTTTGAAAACTAATTAGCAAAGAGAAGATGATAAATGAGATAGTATGGTTGAATTTTGAGGACCTACATTCAAATACTGACTTTTTCAATTAGTAAATGACCTTGAGTCACTGTACCCTTGGGACTTCAGGATCTTCATCTGTAAAATGAGTGAGCTAGAGTAGAGAGTCTTCAAAGTACTCTCTGGTTCTCTATCGAGGATCCTGTGTTCCTACTTGTATGACTTTTGGGCAAGTCATCTCTACTTCTATTCTGCAGTTTCCTCATCTGTACAAAGATGAGGTTGAACTAAATGGCCTCTGAAGTCCCTGGTTATCCATTATTCTATGTGGGATGTGAGGTGGTAGAGGAGAGCTTAATTGTGACCAGATGGGTCATAGCACCATGGAATGAGTCCTACGTCTGAAAACCACCTTAAATACTGATACTTATTAGAAGTCCCTTGATGTCCTTGGGCCTCAGTTTCCTCCTCTCCCAAATGACTGGGCAGGGCTGGATGACATCTGAGCTCCCTTTTCAGCTTTAGATTTCTCTTCTTTGGTCTGTGAATGAGGGAAGGCTACATGGTGGAGGTGGCTTTGAAACTACCAGTCTTCCACTCAGGGCTGCAGTGAAGCCTGGTGGGAGGAGGGGGATGGTTAGGGGAAGAAGGGGGGAGGAGGGATGAGGATCATGTACCAGACAAAGAGAAACTGCTATGAATGAGTGTCTGTCTCTCTCTTTTTTCTCTCTGTATCCTCTCTCACTCTCTCTTCCCATCTCTATCTCTTTAGATCTCTCACTCTGCTGCTTTAGTTGTCTCTGTTTCTCTCTCCCTTTCCCTCTATTTCCCCCTTTTCCCTTTCCCTCTTTCCCTCTTCTCCTTTACTCTCACTCTCTTCCCTTTTCTATCTCTTTGTACATCTGCCTCTGTTATATCTCTGTCCCTGTGTCTCTATGCCTTTGTTGTTCTATCTCTTTCTGTCTCTTTCTCTCTGTCTCTGTTTCTCTCCCTCTCTCATTCTTTCTGTCTCTCTCTCTTTCCCTTTCTCCCCTTCTCCTCCACTGTCACTCTCTTCCCATCTCTCTACCTCTGTGTCTCTGCTTCTTTGTCTATCTGTCTCTCTTTAAAATCTCTTTCTTTGTGTCTCTTTGCCTTTGCTGCTCTCTCCCTTTTTCTCTGTATCTCTCTGTCTCTGTCTGCCTCTCTCATAGACATCTGCTCTACAACACAACATTTAAGTAACTTTTCAAACTACATAAAAACAGTGACTTAGTACAACAGTGAGCATTCATCTCCAAGGTTATTTTGAGAGGAGAGGAAGACATATCTGAACGGTACAGTGTAAGATACAATACTTGAAAGCAATTATCAAGTACCTAATGTTTGCTGTGTACAATGTTAAAAGTTTTTTAATTGAATTTTATTTATGACCCTCCTCATTAAAAATTGCCTTATTTTCCAAAGAAACCAAAAAAGTAGACATACATGACTTTTTAGAGCTGTGTGTCAGCAATAGCTGTAATCGTAACAGTATTTAGATGATGTTTTAGTACTTGAGGTTTGCAAAGTACTTTCCACGTCATCTCCTTTGGTCCTTCTGGAAGCCCTGAGAGGGAGATAGCTTTAAGGAATTTGAATGATTTATGCAAGATTATGCAGCTAGTAATTATCTGAGACTAAATGTGAACTCAGGTCTTCCTGTCTCCAGGCCCAGTGCTCTATCCCCTAGATGACTTAGCTGCCTAACTTTAATTTATGAATTTTCCAAGTGCTTTCCATACATGATTTCATGTAATGCTTACAATAACCCCATGAGGTACATATTTTACCCATTTTACAGATTGGGAAACTGAGACCCAGAGAGATAAACTGGTTTTTATAATCATAGATTTTGAGCTGGAAGAGATCTTATCAAGCCGAAGTCCTCTATTTTACAACTGAGGAAACTGAGACAGGTGATGGTTAAGTGATTTGCTCAGTCACTGCTAGTAAGCATCACAGGTGGGATTTGAACCCAGGATTTCTAGGCTCCAAGTTCAACATTATGTGCTCTACCACAATACCTCACCTTGTGACATGTTACATATAATCAATATATCCACAAGTATTTATTAAGTGCCACTGTGTACCAGGTTCTGTACCTAGTAGGCACTGCGAACACAAGTTCAAAATATTCAACAATCCCTTCTCTCAAGGATCTTGTCTTCTAATGGGGGAGATAGCTTGAAGTCAATTAAAAGATGTAGATGGATGCATGGATAGATGGATGGATGGATGGATAGATAGATAGATAATACATACATAAATACATAGGTAGATGGATGGATGGATATATAGAGATATGTATATCTATGTGTGTGTATGAAGATGGTAAATCCTCATAGCATGGCAGTTAGAAAGGCCTCCTCTGAATTCCAGCTTTGATGCTTACTTCTCAGGTGGCTTTGAAAAGGTTCAAATAATAATGAAAAAGTCCTTGAGCTAAAGAATTCAATCACCTCATTCTACAGATGGGGGAAACTGAGGCCCAGAGTGGTGATATACTCATTGACTTACATCTGCAATACGTCATCTAGTTCAACTAGGCTCAGAGAGAGATCTGCCAGAGGTAACATGTGTAGCCGGTTCCTTCTGACTCTCCATTCTATGGGCCTCTCACTACACCATGACCCCTCTGAGCATAGAGAAGGCAATTGATTTCTTCACCCCTGTGAGCCTCAATGTCTCCATCTATAAAGTGAGGATGGGGAGACCCACATTACCTCCCTCATGGGACCCTGATGAAGAACGTGTCTTGCAAAGTGCTAAGTTAAAGTGAGCTACTGTTATTCGGAAGTCATGGAATCCATTCCTCAGCATCTGTCTAGTGCATGCCTCCTATGCTGGCTGCCAATTGGAAAGTGATGAATGAAGAGAAGACTTTCAGAGTGTGTACTTGTTTCAGTCCAAAGATGGGGGGGGGGGGCAGGAGGCAGCAAATACTGCTCAGCATCATAGCTATGCCATCTGTAGAGCCTGGAGCCATCTGGGGGTGTATGCTTAGACCCAAAAGACTCTTTTTTTTCCCTTTTTTTGAAAATCCATTGTGTCCCTTAAAATCCAGTCCAAGTTCATACGTGGAGTAAGAGCCTCCGGTCTCTCACTTTCTGTAGTCTCTCTGTTGGACAACTGGCCAAGCCATCAAGAGGGTACAAGAGATAGAGTCACTAAGGCAGTCGACAAATATTAATCAAGTGCTTACCATTGGGCAGCCACTATACTGAACTCTAGACCCTTAAGGAAAAACTATATCAGACAAGAGGGAAGAGCACTGGACAGAGAATGGGACTTGGAGCCTACTGGATCCAGTTTCTTTCCTTTAAAAAAATGTTTATTTTTAGCATTCTTTTTCTTTAGTTGGGTTCTAAATTCTCTACTTCCTTCCCCCCTTCCCCTATCCACTGAGAAGGCAAGCAAAATTATATCAATTATGCATGTGAAATTTCATATTAGCCATATCGCAAAAAAGAAGCAAAAAACATAAAGTGAGAAAATTATACTTGACTCATATGTTCTCTCTCCAGAGGAGGATAGCATTTTTCATCATGAGTCCTTTAGAACTGCCTTGGATCACTGTCTTAATCAGAATAGCCAAGTCTTTCACAATTGATCATCATGACAGTGTTGCTACTACTCTGCACAATGATTTCTCGGTTCTTTTCACTGCGCTTTGCCTCAGTTCATATGAGTCTGGTCATGTTATTTTTTCCCCTGAAGCTCCTCCCTCCTTGTTATTTCCCACAGGACAATCCCATTCCAAACCACAGTGTGTTCAGCCATTCTCCAGTTAATGGGCATCACCTCAATTTCTACTTCTTTGCCACCACAAAAAGTTGCTATAAATACTTTAGTGCATACAGACCCTTGGCGTTTTTCTTTGATCTCTTTGGGGTACAGCAATAACTGGGTCAAAGGATATGCACAGTTTTATAGCCCTTTGAATGTAGTTCCAAATTGTTCTCCAGAATGGTTGGACCAGCTCACAACTCTACCAATAGTTTATTAGTGTACCTATTTTGCCCTTATCTCCTTCAGCTATTGTTATTTCTGATAGATGTTAGGTGGTACCTCAGACTTGTTTTAATTTGAATTTTTCTAATCAAAAGTAATTTAGAGCACTTTATATGACTACAGATAGCTTTGATTTCTTCTTTTGAAAACTGACTTCAGATACTTTGACCATTTATCAGAGAAACTTGTGATATATATATATATATATATATATATATATATATACACACACACACATATATGTGTATATATATATATATATATATATATATATATATATATATATATCATTGTCTATGATAACTTTTAGCAAAATGTAGTTTTCCTGATTATCTCTTTTAAGTCTACTTTTGCTTTTGTTTTTATGTCTAATTTATGTTCTCGCATCCTATATTCTAATCTTGCAACTCTGTGATTTTAAGCAAGTCTTTTACTCCCTTTAGGTCTCAATTACAGGGCTATAAAGGTTCTTTCCAGGTCAAAATCTATGGGTTTTTTTGATCTGTCAAGTTTCACTTAATTGTAAAAAAATCACCTTTACCCATATCAGATTGAGGAGGCACAGATTGGACAGCAAGTTGGGGGTTGGTTCATTTGATGAATATAGTCTAGGAGTTTTAGTGGATTGTAATTTCTGAATGCATCAATGATATAGTAAGAATAGGACTTAGAACCAGGCTATCATTGGTAATAGGAACTCCTGTTGAGGAGACTTTCTTTACTAATGCAAGAGAGCATCTTCTCTGCAACTTAGTTTAGAGAGTTGATTTCTACTGGGGCAGTGTATGTTAAAGGCAACACCTGAATGTGGCTCTTCTTGACACCATGGACAGCTCTCTGTCTATCTCCCCAGTCAGCCTCTCTCTGGGATGCAATATGGTCATACCTTTGATCTTGCAGTCACTCACAAGTGTTCTACCTCTGTGTTCATAAAATTCCTTTATCTGACCATAATTTATTGCCGTTCTATATCTCTTTCTGCCTTGCAACCTCTAATGCAATTCTTCTTCCTGATCATGATTCCCCAAACCTAATATTGCTCAGTCTTTCCCAGGACATCATCCCTGTGGTGCACTCTCTCCCCTTCCCTGTCTTAACTTCTTGGTGAACTAGTTCAAGAATACAATGTCCTCTTCTCTCCAGTCCCTTGTTTCGTTATTCTATTGACAGCTGCCCTGAACGACTCCCATCATCCCTTGAATTCACTCTTTTTCTGAGGTTACTTCACAAAGCTGGAGAAAGTCACAAAATTGTGTTGACTGGGTCCAGTACAAATTTAGATTACAGAATCTCAAAAGCCCCCCCCCTGCATTAAGTTAATGCTTTTATACCTCTCTAATTTATTCGGTATTCCACTCATGCCTACCAACCATTGGTGGCCCCAAAGATCCATCCTTGGTCTCCTTCTTGCTCTTCACTATTTTACTGGGCGATCTCCACTCCCAGGAATCTGTTCACCATTTTCTTGCAGATGACTGTCAGTTTTATTTATTCAGCCCTAATTTATCTCCTAAATTCCAATCTCCCATTTCCAACTGCATATTGAATTTTTATTCAATTCACTCTTCAGGGAAGAGTGAATGATCAGCCATGTCATAGGCTGCAGAGAGAACTGAGAAAAGGCTGCTGCATTTGACGATATCCCACAGACATCTTAAAGTCAGCAATCTAAAACTGAACTCCTTTTGTTTCCTCTCAATCCCTCACTTCTTCTGAACTTTCCTGTTGTGGTCAGTCAGTCAGTAAACATTTATTAAATGCCTCTTTGTGACAAGCATGTGCTAAGCATTGGAAATACAAAGAAATGTGAGGAACTCACAGCTTCGAAGGGCAAACAATACACAAATGATTCCATTCAAACAATCTACCTACAGGATAAATTGGAGGCAATTAACAGAGGGAAGACACTAAAATTAAAGAGGATGGAAAAAAAGCTTCATTCAGTAGTGGGGATTTTAACTGGACCTTGAAAGAAGTCAGAAAATCCAGGAGTCAAAGATAAAGGGGGAGAGCATTGCAGATGGAGGACAGCCAGTGAAAATGCCTGGAGTCAGGAGATGAAGTATTGTGTTTGAGCAACAACTCGTGTCACTGGGTCCCAGGACGAAGGAGGTATGAAGTATAAGCAGACTCAAAAGTGGGGCATAGGGAGGTTTTGGAGGACTTTTGAATGTCAGGATTTTGTATTTGATCCTGGAGGTAGGTGATGGGGATTTGCTAGAGTTTTTTGGGTAGGCAGACTGGGACTTTACGAAAGTCACTTCAGCACCTGAGTGGAAGATGGACTTGTGTGGGAAGAGACGTTGGCAGGTAGACCAGTCAGCAGGTTTTTTCGATAGTTCAAGTATAAGGTGCTAAGGGCCTGCTGGTAATGTCATAGGAGAGAGGAGTGTATTTGACATATATTCTGAATGTATGATCAACAGGTCTTGGCAACAGACTGAATATGGGGGTGAAAGTGAGTACAGAGTCAAGGATGACACCCAAGTTTTGAGCCAGGGGACAGGGAGGATAGTGTGCCTTCAAGAGTAATAGGGAAGTTTGGAAGGGGGAGGTTTCAAGAGTGGCAGATAATGAGCTCAGTTTTGGATTGTTAAGTCTGAAGTGTTTAGGGCAAATCAGTGCAAAAGTTCCAATAAGCTATTGGAGCTATGAGTTTGAAGATCAACAGAGAAGTGAGGACTGAATAAGTAGATTTGAGAATCATTAGCACAGATGTGATAATCACATCCATGGGAGCTAACAAGATCACCAGATAGTATAGTCTAGGAAGAAGAGGAGAGGATGCCGGACAGACCTTTGTGGAATACTCATAGAGAGTCATGGAGTGTGACCTGGAGGTAGATGCAGCAAGGGGACTGAGAAGAAGCAGAGATGTAGGAGAGCTGAGAGAGAGACACAGAGGGAAAGACTCAGAGATGCAAGGAGAGACTGACAGAGGGAGAAAGGGAGGAGAGAGACACAGTGAGAGGGACAGAGAAAGGAGAGAGACACAGTGAGAGGGACAGAGGCAGAGAGAGAGTAGTGTTGTGAAAAACTTGAATGCAAAAAGCTTTCAGGGAAGAGTGAATGATCAGCCATGTCATAGACTGAAGAGAGAACTGAGAAAAGGCTCCTACATTGGACAATTAAGAGATCCTTAGGAACTCTGGAGAGTGGTTTCAGTTCAAGGATGAGGTTGGAAACAAAATTAATTTAACAAAGTTATGAATTGTGTGAGAAGAAAGGAAGTGGAGAGGTTCTTCCCATCCTCCCTCCCCATCACCCCGGCTGACAATCTAGGTGTCATCTTCTGACTCCTCTCTCTCTCTCTCTCTCTCTCTCTCTCTCTGTCTCTCTGTCTCTGTCTCTGTCTCTCTCTGTCTCTGTCTCTCTCTCTGTAATATTTCTAGTGCATGCCCCTTCTCTATTCTAACACTGCCAATATGCTGATCCAATCTCTCATATCACCTCATGCCTGGGCTGTTGCCATCACCTCCTGCTTGACCTCCTTGCTTCATGACTTTGCCTGCTCTAGACCATCTTCCACCCAGCTCTCCTAAAGCTCAGGTCTGACCATATCACTCCCCTGTTCAGGAAACTCCTATGGCTCCCTATCATCTCCAGGATCAAATGCATAATTCTCTAATTGGTTTTTAAAGTCCTTAATACTTGCTGTCCACCACCTCCAGACTTCTGACTTGACAGTCCCCCACATTCTCTCCATTCAGTTGACACTGGCCTTGCTGGTCCTCCTGACTCTGGGCATTCTCACACACTGTCCCCCATGTCCAGAATTGTCTCTCATCTCTGCCTCTTGGCTTCCTCAGCTTCCCCAAGTCCCAGTTCAGATCCCACTTTCTGCAATACTTGTGCCTTGCCTCCTTGATTTTCTCCAGTTTATCCAGTTTAGAGCCGGGTTGTACATAGCTATTGGCATGTTATCTTTTCCACTAGACTCAGTTCTATGTGAACTGGGCCATTTTTTGCCTTTCTTTTTCCCCCCTAAGCCCTCAGCACACAGCACCTGGCTCGCAGTAGGCTGACTTAGCTTTCCTGATTCCCTCCTTGTTAATCACAATCTTTATCCCTGGAGCATCAATGAATACATCATTTACACCTGCCTAACACACTAAGTATACATGAAAGCATCTAGTTGATGTCTATTTTATTTCCCCAGCTAATCTGTCAGTTCCACCTAGTCGGGGTCCATGGCCCTCTTAGACTCAGAATCATCCCATCTCATTGTCTCATGGTACGTTTGACCCATCATGCCTCCTTAAAAATTACTTGATGTCTTTCACTTTTACATTATGTTCATTTTGCAATATATCCACCCTGGGGTAGCTGGGTTGGACAGTGTTAGAATACTGGCCCTGGATGGGGAGGACCTGAGTTCAAATCCAGCCTCAGATACTCACTAGCTTTATGACCCAAGCAAGTCACTTAAATTCAATCCCCTCCAAAAAAAAATATGTCCCTTCCCTCTTCTCCGTCTCCTCCAGAGAGGTAGACTCAACAAATGTCTTTAAAATGGAAACAGATGAAACTGAATTCCTCTTTTTTGTACATTGCTTCTAGCTCCAACCCCTGCACCCAGGCAAAGTTCTCCATCAAAATCATCAGCATCTCACGCCAGTGACCCCACCGCGGATGACATCTTTGAAGAAGGCTTTGAAAGCCCCAGCAAAAGCGAAGAGCAGGAAGCTGTGAGTAAAGACTTCTTGTACCTTTTATCACCCAGCAAAGGAAATACAAAGATGGATTGCTGGAATAGCTAGTCCTGGGTCTGAGGCGTAATTTGAGGGGAACTTCCCAAGACAATATGTGCAAAATATTTAAAGGAGAAGTTTTCTTTTCTTTTCTTTTCCTTCCTTTCTCCCTCCGTCCCTTCCTTTGCTTCTTCCCTCCCTCCTTCCTCCCTTCTGTCATTGCTTCTTTCCTTCCTCCCTCCCTCTCTTTTTTCTCCCTGCCTTTTTCTCCTGTCTTCCTTCATTTTATCCTCTTTTCATGTCTCCTTTCCTTCCACCATCCTCCCCTTCTTCCTTTCATCCTCCCCATCCCTTCTTTCCTTAAGTCCTTCCCTCATTCCTTCCTCCCTCCTTCCTTCCTTCCTTTCTCCCTACCTCCTTCCTTCTTTCCTTCCTTCTTCCTTCATTCCTCTTTCCCTCCCTTCTTCCCTCCCTCCTTCCTTCCTTCTTCCTTCCTTCCTCTTTCCCTCCCTACCTCCTTCCTTCTTTCCTTCCTTCTTCCTTCATTCCTTCTTCCCTCCCTCCTTCCTTCCTTCTTCCTTCCTTCCTCTTTCCCTCCCTCCTTCCTTCCTTCTTTCCTTCCTTCTTCCTTCCTTCCTCTTTCCCTCTCTCCTTCCTTCCTTCCTTCCTTCCTTCCTTCCGTTTTCTCTAGAGGCATTATCTGTGAATCCTGGGCACTTTACAAATTTAAAAAAAAAGCAAGGCCCTACTCTCCACGTGTTCTCTTTCCCTGCCTTTGTCTCCTCTTTCTAAACAATGAACTTTATTCACAGCACGATGATAATCCACTACTTGATTCTGTTGAGAATGACAACAAAAAGGTGTTATGTTCTTGTATTTTAGCCTGATGGGTCTCAGGCCTCATCCAGCAGTGATCCATTTGGTGAACCCAGTGGTGGGGACCCCAGTGGTGATAATATAAGTCCAGAGGTCGGTAGCTAGATAGCGCAGGTTGGGGTAGGTATCTGGCCTTTATTTCTCCCTCGCCCGTTGCCTGCCTGCTCCTCTCACCACCGTTTGCCATCCCTGTTCCTCTGGGTCTGCTCTTCCTGCTGTGTCTTCTCCCCAATGCTTGTGTCCTTTCCTCCCTCACTCCTCTTCTGACTGCTGCCCAGCAACTGCATGGCCTGCCATTTGCTATGTGTTTGGAGGGATGGGGCTCTTGTGTATTTCTACACAAAATATGTCTGCATGTTGGGCCAGGGTCAGGGAGGGAGTACCAAAGCCTGAGTGGGATGAACTAAATATATGAACAGAATGGACTTTGTTTCACCTGTGTCAATGAAGTATGGTAGTGACTTTGCAAGGTTTGCTGTGACTTCCACATGTTCTTGTTCCAACACAAGGGCAGCCATAGGATCAACCAAAATGCCTCAACCAAAAGGCCAGGCTCAATGAGCCTGGAGCTTTTCCATTGAGAAGAAATAACAGCAGCATGGCATCATGGGAGGGGCACTGAATTTGGAGTCAGAGGACCTAGTTTAAAATCCAGACTCTGTTACTTACCACTTGTGTGACCCTACACCAATCCCTTCATTTCTCTAGACCTCAGTTTACTTATTAAAAAAGGGGGTCAGATTATACAACCCCTGGGGTCCCTTCCAACTTGAAATTTACGATCCTATAAGAGTAACAGTGATTACAATGTACTTTATTTTTATCTTTTGTTTTAATATTATTTAGATTCCCTTGAGTCTCTTCCTTATTCCCAAAGTTTCTGTGTAACATTTTTTTTTTAAGTTAGAGAAAGAAGGGGAAAATCAGTAAAAAAAAAAAATAATCAGTGCATTGAAAACAATCTGGTTTAATATACAATAGCCCATGTCTGTAGATTCCCCCACTCCTGTGACTCCTGTGTTTACAAAGGAAAGATGTCTGCTTGTCTCTTCTTTGAGGTTGATTTTTTTTTGTTTTTAAATATTTTTTTAATTAAGAAGTATCTCTAAAATTAATCTATCTATTCCAGCACCATTTGCCTCATACACACACATACCTGAGCAAATTTCAAAAGAAAAATAATAGTTCTAAAGCTCTCAGGACATAACTATATAGTCCAGAAAAAGAAATCCCCACATCGACTATGTCCACAAAGGTATATTTCATTCTGCATCTTTCTTTCCTCACCTCTCCCTGTCAGGAGGTGAGTGGCATGTTTCCTCTTCATTCTTCTGGATTTGCTTTATTATCACATTCATTCAGGTTCTAATATTTTTTCTAGAGCCAGAACTGTTCTTTATTACAATGCAGTATTCCTTTCCGGTTGAATGGCATCACCTCACATTTATGTCTGACTTGTCAATGATAGAGAGCTTCACTCTAACTGCCAATCAGTTGGGGCTCGTTGGTGAGTTCATTCTCACTGAGGTCCCAAGGTGGTGGAATCCAAAGAGCGCAGGACTTGAGTCTGATTCCCTGTTCTATTGCTTGGTACCTGAAGGATCCCTCTTTGGTTCCCTTATTACTCTAGTGAAAAGATTAGAGCAGATGATCCAGGTCCCTTTAAAATCTGGATCTTTTAGGAATCATCTAGTTATTGTCCTGGTTTTCCAGCTTAGAAAACGGAGACACAGAGAAATTAAATGACTTGCCAGAGTCACTTGGATAGGAAGTAAAGGATGAAAGAATCAAGGAAACCCCACAAGTTCATGAACCTAGAAATAAAATCGATGGGTTCATTATATTTCCTTTGGCTTAATCAGTAGATGGTCTTGGGCAAGTCACTTGATCTATCTTGATCTCAGTTTCCTCATGTGCAAAATGAGGATTTTGAACTGGATGACCTGAGTTCCTTTGCAGTTCTACATTTGTAATGCTTATTGTGGCATCTTCACAGTGAAAATTGAATTAAAAGTCCAATGATGTCTGTCTCTGTCTTCAAAATATTGGAAAGGAGCCTCATTCTCTGCACTAGATCAGCTCCCAACCCAGCTCTCCAATATTAAACATACTTGTAACATTTACTCATCCCCAAGACTGTTCCATTTCTGCCAAAGGCCCTCTTGCACTTGACATTCCACATAACCCTTCTTTTCTCCAGAGAAGGCTGCCATTCTGGAGAAAGTAGATCCCACTATGTACCCTACCTCTATTTTATGAGGTCACCAACTATGTTTGATTCCAGTTTATTGCACCAACTCTTCCATTCTGGTGTATGGTGGGAGTGCACAAGCTGTCCAGAGATGTAGTCTATATCTTGATTTTCATGAGCCAATCTATCATTTACCTAGTAAATTGTGATCAGAATCCTGAAATGCATTCAAGGATACCTCAGTACCACCCTTTGAGCATCTGCTATTTAGACCATTATTGAAAATGAATAAAACACCTTGTTAAGTATATTTAGTTACTAGAGTTTATGATTAAAGGATTTAAGCTGTGGTATATTTTCACAGCATTTTTATACTAGGAAAATAACCCAACAGCCTATGAGTCAAGGAAAACAGCCATGTTCACACTATAAATATTCAACCTCTTCAAATCTTTGACTTCTTTCTATATTCAGCTCAGCTTCACCTTCTGGAGCATTTCCCAGCCTCTCACCTTCCTACGTTCTTTCCCTTGGAGATGAATTTCTATCTATTTCACATATATATTCTACGAAATTGGCAATTCACATGTCATACCCTCATAAGAACGTGAGCTCCTTGAGGACAGGGCTTCTTTGTAACCCCAGTACTTAGCCCAGCACTGATCTTCAATATACATTAAGTGTTTAATGAATAATTCTTGATTGGTGGATCGCCAAGGCTTTCTATAGCTGAGGAATTAAAGGTTTTGTGCATGACCTGGTAGGAGAGTTGGAAAAGAAGGAAGGAGTCATGGGGCCATTCTTTGTGGATTAGGCTCTGAGAGGGCCTTTCTCCAAATGGTTTTCCATAACCTCCACCTTGCCTTGAAAAATGTGATGAATGCACAAGAGGTGATGGGGACTGTTCACAGCTACAGTAAATATCATTCTGCTACAGAAGCCCCTTAGGAAGGATGATTGGTTTATGCCAGTGGTAGATCTATACATGGAGGCACTATCTTCCTCACAAGGCTCATTGAGCTTGAGACAATGACCTAATTCCATCCCTTTTCTATCATTTCATCCTTATTGATGCATCTCCCCCCATTTGAGTGGGTTCATTGTTGTTTTGTTTGTTTGTTTTATAACTACAATGCATCAGGAAAGTTCAGATTGGGAGAAGGTTACGAGGTTACTGAGGCCCAGCATCCTGGGAAGAAGGGAGTAAGGGCGTCCCCTTATACGAGGGTCCATAATCCGACTGATTGCAGTGTCTGGGCACTCCAGGGATCTCATCCCTAGGGAGACAGTGAAGCAGAAAGGTCTGGAGAGGAGAACAAAGAAAAAGGAGCTTACCTCTTATCCCAGTGGCTAGGGGAAGATCATCAGAGTCCAATTAATATTTAGACTCCTGGGTTTCGGCACCAAATGTTGAAGAGACAGATGGGAAAGCTGGTTCAGATGTGAATGAATTCTAGACCTTCTCTTTAGACAAAGGAAGCTGACATAGAAACAGTGAGCTAGCTCTGGAAGAAGGACCCCTTAAGCAGTCTGGGAAAGAAGCCCTATGGACTCTTCTCAGAATCATCTTCTTAAATAAATAAAATAAAATAAATAAGATTTCAAAATAAACCAATTATATTGAAACACAATTTTTAAAATATATTTCTTAAAAGTTCCTGAATGTCAGGTTTAAAACTTTTAGACCCAATAATCTCTAGGTTCCTTTTCTAGCTCAAAGGTCATCGTTATTTCACATTGACAAACATGCATTGAGCAAGGGTTCAACAAACCAGAGAGGTGAACTTTGATAAAGAGACACAGATATGAAACTGTGTCAATTTTAATAAAATGTGTGGGAAAACGCCCCATTTCCCAGGATCCTTTCATGGACAAAATGAAAAAGGCTCTGCAAGGACAAATTCCTTCTGTTACATTCACATTATAACCTGAAATCACAATTCCCAAATTTAGGACGTGCTTCTAATTCTGTTCACAATGTTCACTTCACTCCTTTACCCTCCTAAGAGGGCATGATCATTGCCATTCAAGGACCTTGTATTTCCTTGGGTAACCAGTTTCTCCATATCAGTCAGAATGAGGTCTAGAATAGGGCAGCTACATGGCTCAATGGATAGAACATCAGACTTGGAGTTAAAAAAAAAACTTGAGTTCCAATCTGGCCTCAGGCGCTTACTAGCTGTGTGATCCTAGACAAGTCGCTAGCTCTGTTTCCCTCAGTTTCCTCATCCGTAAAATGAGCTGGAGAAGGAAATGGCAAACCATTCTAATAGCTTTGCCAAGAAAACCCCAGAGGACATCATGAAAAGTTAGAAATGACTTAACAATGACAATGTTTAGAATAACACTAATCACTTTTGGAGAATTGTATTATCTATAAGGAAAATAAGTAATATTTCAGCCAACATTTTTTAAGCAGAGAGTGACTCCCTGCAAACGTTGAGATACTTGATCTGCCTCATCACAACTGTGTCTTGCTTCCATGACACCTTAAAGATTTACTTCTAAAACTCATCACCCTTTTCTTCCTTCTGACCGGGCAGGCTCTAATATACTCATATCTCTTGTGTTGTGCTTGTCTTTTATTCTCATCCACTTGCTCTCCATCACGCTTGCACAGAGGAATATGATTTCTTGATATCTAACACAATCTCATTATCCTTTTAATTTAGGCTGTTCCTGTGCATTGGGTATAGCCCCATTCTCTTTCCTGTGTCCTTCCTTTGCCTGCCACAATTTGGTACTGCTATATAGGATTCTAGAGAAGACACACCACCTGAGGCTATTAGTCATGGCAATTCATGGCAAATAGGGCCTGAATATAGCATTCTTTGTTATAAAATCATAGACCTGGAATAGACTTCAGAATTTATCTTATTCTGCCTCCTTGTTTTACAACTGAGGAAAGTGAGGCCCAGGGAATGAAACATCAGGATCATGCCTCTAGAGCTAGAAGAGATCTCATAGACCATCTAATACAACCTCTTAACTTTACAATGAGAAAACTGAAACCTAGGGTGGTAACTTGACTTGCCTATGGTCACATAAGACATAAACATCAAAGGGGGAATTTGAACCCAGACCTTCTGCCTCTTTCCTCCATATTATACTGTTTTCAGCAATATAGGGCAATACTTCAGAGGGAGCAGCACCTTTGGGGCTCAGGTGCAGTTCACATCCCACATGTAAGATTTGTCATCCCTTTGTGGCTCCAGAGATGAGATTTAAAAAGGATATTGAAAAAAAACTTAAAGCACCCTCTGCGAAAGCCATCTTGCTGGCCCAGCTTCCATTTAACTGGCAGAGAATCCATCATCATTTTGTGGTTCTTGTGACCATTCTCCCCTTCAGCCTGTGAGGTAATGTCAGAACCATAACTTTTAGCTCCACATTTGAGCACCCTTATCTCTAGATTGGGCAAGTTGTGACCTACAGCAGGGTAGTTTTCTCTCTTTGAAAACTTAGCTTGGATATTTCAGAACTACACATCAAAGACTGCACATCAAATGGACATTTCTTCTATAGGGTGATGCCAAAGCAGCTGATATATCTTGCAAGACATCTCATAAAGGGCTCACAAAATAAACTGTCTAAACCTGTGCCATTCTTAAGTGCTTAGCCATTACTACCTCTTCTTCCTCAAATCTATTTTTTGTTGTTGTGTGGTCATTTTTCAACTCCTCATGATTCCATTTGGGATTTTCTTGGAAAAGATACTAGAGTGGTTTTCCATTTTCTTCTCTAACTGTCTTTACAGATAAAGAAACTCAGACAAACAAGGTTAAGAAATTTGTCCAAGGTCACACAGCTACTAAGTGTCTGAGGCCAGATTTGAACTCATGTCTTCTGACTCCAGTGCCTTCACTCACCTGATATTTCCAAATTTTTGTTGATTTTTTTTTTTACCCTGCTGATTTAGCTTCTCTATCTCATTTTAGACATTTATTTGGAGGAGGATGAGCAAAGCCACCAATGTATACATGTTCCTTTATATCTCTTTCCCCTTCCCCTTCCATTCACTTTAAAGGAGAGACATCCATATCACAAGTCTAACTATTATCACGAACAACATTTTCCTGGTGATATCTGCAGGGCTCTTAGGAAGCAGGATACAGCCTTGTTGATATACTCAACCTACTCTGAACCATGTTAAGAGTCAAGAAAGACATCAACTGAATTTCAGCCAGAAGATACTTAGGGTTATGATCTTAGATTTAGAGATGGAAGGGAGCTTAGAGGCCATTTTGTCCAATACTAACTCCCTGCCCCTTATCATTTCATCAGTATAGGTCCAGAGAATATAAATGAGTCATGTCACACAAATAAGTGACAAAGGCAGGATTAGAAGCCATATCCTCTGACTCTAAATCCAGGTCTCTTTCCACTGCATAACATAACATATGTCTCCATTTAGGCAATCAAGTCAGTAGGTACTTAATTAGTGTTTATGAACTTGGCTTATTATATTGTATGCTTCTCTCAAGTTTGAGTTTGAGATAGGAAAAGATGTATAAGTGAGACTCAAGGAAAGAACAGGCCAAGAGATGTATACTTGTGCAGCAAAGACCAGGGCAGAAGAGGCAAAGAATGTCTGCCCCAGGGATCCATTTGGGGGCAATCTCAGAGTGAATCGTGAGCTCTTGGGGAGAAGAAAAAAATGAAAACATTTTTCCCATGAAATGAGTTAAGTAAATAAACTGCTTATCAGATCCTTTCTCCCCGAAGCTGTCAAGTCAAGGAGAGGAAGCCATGCAGTCATTTTTAACTATTGACAATGGAGAAAGCCATAAATAATCAGGCTGTCTGAGAAGCAGAGTCATTTTTCACTCTGGTCTCCATAGGCTGAACATGAAACATTAAAGGCTCACTTAAGATGGATCTTCTTCAAGGTGAAGCAGAAGAGACAGGCAGCCAGACAGAAAGGCTAGAAGGTATCCAGAGGGTGGTGACCCCATCAGGGAGGAGTCTAGAGACTGGAGTGGAAGCATCATGAGGGCAGAAATTGGATCTCATCTAAGCTTTGTATCCCTCCCAGTACCTGTCATAGTGCTCTGCACAGAGAAGGTGCTTCATAAATGTTTGGTGAATTGAATTGTAAAACAATGCTCAGGAAGGATCGGTTGTAAAGATAATCTTGTGCTATGGTTCAAGTGCTTGAAGATTTTGATTTGAATCATGCCACTGGTAACACTTGAGTGACCTTGGGTGAATCACATGCTTTCCCTAATCCTCGTGTTCCCTCCTCTGAAAACAATGAAGGCTGAATTTGATGATGTCTGAGGTCCCTTCCAAATCTAATGTTCTGTTCCTATCTTTGTCACCAGCCAGATGAGAATGGGGAAGTCACTTCCTCATCTGTAAAACAGGATGATGGCACCTGTAGTACCATTTACCTTATAGGTTTGTCAAGGTTTAGGTGAGAGAATATGCTGTTTACGTTTGGAAAACTTCCAAATGCATTCTAAACTCAAGTATTATTTTTATTTTTGCACTAGACCTGTGTTTCCATTGGCATAGGGAACTTCTGGTGAGAAAACTCCCTCTACTAATGCAGATCACAATCTTCTTTGCAACTTAACATTGATTGGGTTGCATAAAGCTCTAAAAAGTAAATGATTTATTCAAGGTGTCACAACCAATAATTATCCAAAGCATGACTGGAACCCTTGTCTTCCTGACCCTAATCAAAACTGACTTTCTACCCATTTTAACAAGCTCTCTCTGTACTAGTTCTTGTAATCATCAAATAAACAAGTATTTTCCTTCTTTTTTTCATGGACCCCATTGGAAGTCTGGTAATGCCTACAGACCCTTTCAGAATCTTTTTTTTTTTAATAAATGAAAGAAATGCTGAATTTCAGTTAGAGATTAGTTTTTTTAAAAAAAACTAAAGATACCCCTTTTCTCCCATCCAAATGTACAGACTCCCTGAAATCTATCAATGAACCCCCTAGATCTCAGTTTAAGGAGTCCTGAATACAATAACCTAGGGATGTTTAGCCTAGAAAAAGAAAAATGTGAGAAAGTACTTGCTACTTTCAATATTTTAAGGACTTCTCAAAGTCTATAAAGGAAAAAAATATGAACCATGAGGGAAAAATTGACTCTTCATTACCACCCCCCCTCAAAAAAAGAATAAAAGGTCAGTTACTGCTGACCCTCTGCCTGCCCACCTTCCAATCTGTATCGAAATTTTATGAGTATAATATATCCCTATATCCAGAATAACCTTGATGAGGGTGTCAGAAGGTAACAAGGAAGCATTCAGAAGCGATATTCTACATTAGACTATAAACTGTAAGATATGGTAGAGAGATTAAATCTAATTCAACTTGGCATCAGACACCAAGCCAAGAGGCCTTCTAGCTGAAGACACCAATTCTTGGGATCAAAGATTAAGGGCTAGAGAGGACCACGAAGATTATTAAGAAATGAGAGTCAGTGTGGCATAGTGGAGAAATCATTGAGTTGGAAATGAAGGGAGCTTCAGATTTAGATTTGATCTGGGAGTCTTAATAACTTTGAGATTGAATGTAATGTGAAAGTACTCATTAGACACTTACTATCTCCAAACATTGTGCTAAGTGCTGGCAACACAAATAGAAAACATGTATTTCCTGTTTTCAAGGAGCTCATGTTCTAATTAGGGAAATAAAACATAGAAGACTATTCGTGTTTATACTAATTTTGTGGAAGATGAATAGGTTAGAGAGTATGTAGACAGATTAAGTCCAAAGACTTCTTAGCCTTCTGGGCTTAGGCCAGATGGTCTCCTACCAAGACAAGGATTGGAGTGGAATGGGGTTCTGAGATGTTTGGGCATCAGCATCTGTCTCACTGTGGACATCCCATGACTGATGGGAAGAGGCCAGTGGGGCAATGGGAGATGTTTAGGGATGGGAGAAATCCATGTCCCCCATCAGGGGCAACAGATGTTATGGCTCTGTCTTTCTGCTGCCCATTGGCCAGTGGGGGCAAGGTACAGGAAGATCCTCAATTCTTTGTGAGTTTTGTGAGTAGAGCATTTTGACCAGTGATCACTTCTGGATATAGTGGACAGTGAGACTAAATAGTAAGATTGGTTAAAGATTGTAGAAGGCTTTGAATGTCAGACCAGGGAAATTAAGATAATAGATTTAGGTCTGGAAGGGAACATATTAAATGTCCAGTCCAACTCTCTCATTTGGAATCTGAGGCGGAGGCAAAGGATCCTGCCCACAATCACAAGTAGTAAGTCACCAAGCTTCAAATTGAATTCAGGACTTCTAGGCCCAAAGCTTTATGCCACCTGGCCTCATCTATGAACAAATAATAAAATAAACTGCTCAAAGGGAAAGGTGAAGGACAAGCATTTTGTAGCTCACAGGCTCCACTGGTATCTCTGAGCCCCCTCCCCCCAATATCCAGAGAAAGCCAGGATGAACCGAATAAATGATCATAAATCTAAAGCTAGAAGTAATCCCAAAGGTCATCTAGTCCAACCTCTTAATTTTATAGATGAAGAAAATGAGTCCCATGGAGGAGAAATGATTTACCTAAGGTCACACAGGTAATATGTATTAGAAGTGCGATCTAAACCTAGGCCCTGTGGAAAGACATGGATCCGATGGCTCCAATAAAATTAGGGAAGAGGAATAGGGCTAATCCATGACCTTGAGATTGCATATGGGTCTTTGTAGCCTCCAGTGAACTCCCCCCACCCCAGGCAATCATAATGAAAAATCTCTACACTTCTTAGCATAGAGAAACCTTAGATGTTATCTCATCCAACTGTCTTCCCCATAGAGGAAGCCCTAGGACATGCCTGATATTTGGTCACTCAGCCTCTTAAAACTAACTTTGCAAGGGTCACTACCTTAAGCAACAGCCTAGTCTACTGTTGGCCAGCTCTTATCGTGAGGAATTGCTTTATATTGGCCTGAAATTTGCCTCCCTCTAACTTCTCCATGTTAGTCTCTGTACTGTCTCCTAGAACTACCCCCCCCCCAAAAAAAACCACTCCATTTTGCCATATAATACCCCTTCAAATATTTGATTACAATTCTCCTAACTCCATTTAAATCTGCTTTGGATTAGACATCCAAGTTCATTCAGTTTATTTTTATATGGTTCAGGGTCAAGGCCTTTCATTTTTCAGGTTGCTCTCCATAAAACTAGCTGTAATTTGCCCCTCCCAAAATTCAGCCCAACTCAGTTCATTCCAATTTCACAACCTTTTAGGGAGTCATCCAGAGTTTTTAATCATGGGAATATACAAAACAGAATGGGCTCTTCAGTAGCAAAATTTGCCAATAGAGAGAGCAGAGAGAGAGCAGGAGGGGTAGAAGCCAGATCAGTAAAGAGGCTCTCATATTTCAGGCTTGCAGCAATAAGGGCATGAACCAAGAAGGTAACAGTGACAGCTAAAAGACAGGAACAGATTTGACCCACACAGCAAAGGAAATATGACTGGGTCTCTGTGATGGATAGCACTGGGGAATGAAGGTGGGAAAGATTCACAGATGGCTACAACATGTCAAGCCTCAGTGACTGAGCACCATTAACAGAAATGGGAGCATAAAATACAATGAGCTTGGTTAGATATGTTGAATTTAAGGTGACAGCAAGACATGCCTTACTATTATTTCCATTTTCATTTTCAACACATTTTATTTATACATTAGAAAACATCTCATTTAGTTGTGTTTTAGCAGACACCAAAACCTTACTAAGGAGCAGAATTCACTAGACAGAGACACAAGTTTGGATTACAAAGTGCTTAAAGATGACTCATTAGGAGAAAATTCCACCAATAAGACAGCATCAAGGTCAGGTTCTAAGGAAAGGATTCTAGATGAGGTCTGAATATTCAGTTTCTCAAAACTGAAATGTATCATCAGGACAAGGATCTCCTGGTCATTCATCTTTTAGGGATATCCAATGATGCAGAGCCTTCCACCTCCCAAGGTACCCCCATTCTGAAGCCTCTCGTTGACAGAAAACCTGACATCCACCCTGAATCTTTCCCTCTGGCTTCCACCCATTGCTCCTAGTTTTGCCCTGTAAGACCAAAAAGAACAAGCCTGAGCCTAAACTGTCTTTCCCTTATAATATTATTTCAAATACTTGAAGTATATCTACTCATTTCCAAGTCTTTTCTTCTCCAGATTAAACATCCCCAGTTCTTTTAATTTATTCTTATATAACCTGTCAGCATTCTTGACCAAGATAGTTTCCCTACTTTTCTTTGTATAGAAAGATTATTTTTGCCATATTTTGCACTCAATGGTGTTTACCAGTGTTACTTTTCCCTTTCATTACAAAGATATCTTAATTATGAAAAGAGTTGAGGCCTGGGCAGGAGTTGGAGGGATTCAAGATGCTTGGGTTTTGGTCCTGACCCTACCATTAATCAGACTAAACCAGAGTTGAACAAATCACTTTTAACTCTATTGTCCTCAGTTTCCTTTAAAATGAGTTGTCTTGGAAGGCAGTGGGCTCTAATTCACTGGATGTCCATAAACAAATTATGAATGGCTACTTGTTGGGAATGGTGTAGTAGGGATTCTCTCTGGAGTACGGGTTGGTCTTCGAAATTAAGGGGTTGGACTAGATTGCCAGCTGAAGGCCTTTCTATGTTGATGTTTCATGTTCTATGGGTGGTTTTTTTGTCTAGCATTTTACATACAAAGCTCTTTCCCGCATCAGCATTCTATGTGCTTTGTGCTTTAGCATTGCATATTCTAAATTCCTTTGCAGCTCTAGCAGTCTAAGTGCTATGTTCTAAGCCCCCTCTCTTCTAAGCCTTTTGTGTTCCAGCATTCTGCGTCATAAGGTCCCTCCCTGCTCTAGCATTTATATTTTCAGGCCAGCTATAATACTCTGCATGATTATGTCCCTCCTAGCTCTAATGTGCGACATCATTACATGCTTTGCTCCATTAGGCTGGAAGCAGCTTGAGAGCAGGGACTAGTTGTTTTTGTTTGACCTTTCTTTGCCTCCAAAGGGCTTACTCAGAACGAGGGCTAGCACATAGTAGGTACTTAATAAGTGCTAGTTGACTTAAGTTACTTTCTAATAATAATACTCTATATCTCCGTAGCGTTATCATAGAATCCCCTAAGCATTAACATTCTGTATTCCAACAAGGCAGACTCCATGGGCACACAGTACTGTACAGGTATTGGACCACGGTTCAAATCTTGTCTTGAACATTTGCTTTCTTTGTGACTTGGGAAGTTATTTGACTTCCCTTGTCCTCAGTTTCCTCACCTATAAAATAAAAACCTAAGTGACTTATGAGGACCCTTCTTGATCTATAACAAACATTTTTGGAAGAGGGTTTATGTTATGGTAGTTGAAAGATCTGACATCATTACGCAGAATGTGACTTCATTATGATGAAACAGCCTCTACTAACTCAAACCAGCACCCCCTCTGTGCCTTAGATAGTCTTAAAGAATTATCTGAGGTTAGCAGGGTACTTCACGGTCATATAGTCAAGCTTGGGTCAGAGGCAGGGCTTGGACCCAGGTCTTACTAACTGCAAGGCCAGCTTGCTCTCTATCCATTTTGTGACACTTCCTCCCCAGAAGGGCATTACAGCACTCATCTGATCTGGGGATCATCAAGTGTTTGGTGAACTCCCCATCATAGACTGGATAACTGAGTGGTAACTGTCTCCTTAGTCACTATTGTTGTGATGGCTCAGAATCTAAATTCAGGCTCTCCCAGGATCTGTGAATATTTATCACTGCCTTGGAAAGTTAATGCTGGCTGCCATTAATGAGCCTGCCTGAACTTACGGTCTACTTCTGTTTTTAGGTGTCACTCTCTGTCGGATTAATTAGCTTCCAGAATTAGAAGAGTGTAAATTGTCAGGGGAGATCAAGTCAGTCTGACTTCTTAGGGCATCTGGGATGAAGGCAGAATGGAGAGAGCTGGAGTAGGGAGGGGTCAGGGCGCTCTCTTCAAGCACAGCCCAGAAACATCGACGTTAACATCCCTCCCAGCAAAATACAACATTTCTTCCAAACAGTCACATTTAGCGTAGAATATACCCTTCCTCTATATGAGAGAGAGACAGAAATAGAGGGAGAGGGAAGGGAAATGGAGAGGAAAAGAGAGAGAGGAATGAGAGGTGAGAGATGTGAGATAAGAGAGAAAATGGAGAGTAAAGGGGGAGATGAGAAAAAAGATGGAGAAAGAGAAGATGGAGAGAGATAAAAAATGAGATGAGAGAAAGAAAAGGAGAGACACATACAGAGACAGAATGAAAGAAAGAGAGAGATTTCACTTAAAGAGATGAAATTATAGTTCAGAGGAGGAAAGTTATATAGGCCAATTTCATGGCATCACAGATTGACAACTGGAAGGGGCTTCATATCCATTGAGTTCAACAGCCTTATTTCACAAACTGAGACTGAAGCACATTAAGGTAAAATGACTTACTGAAAGTCATACAACTGCTAAGAATCTGAGGCAGGAGTTTAACTCAAGTGTTTCTGACTCCATATTCAGTTTTAATTTCCCTCTCGAAATGACTTCAAAAATGGATCGCTATGTCATTATCGTGATCAGACTTAGGTCTCAGAGAAGAATTACAAAACTCTTAACCCCCCATTCATTTTTGCAGAGATGGGAGAAGCTCTGGGTGCATATGGAACATTGCATATTCGCTGATAGATTTGTTCACTGGTTTTGCTGGACTGTCTTTTATTTCTTCCTTTTTTTCAATTTTTTTATTACTAAGTAAAGGCTCACTCAGTTTGGAGGAAGGGATCTATCCATGTGTAGAGTATCCATAAAAATAAGATTCTAAAAGAATAGAAAAATTACTTTATATACTTTAAATAGTGTGTATTTGCTAATGTACATATATGTTCTATGTCTCCATAAAATGCAATCTTCTTGAAGGTAGGGATTATTTGTGTATGTCTTGGTACCTGCAGCACCATGCAACCCAGTAGGTTAATGAATGTGTGCTGAATTGCTTGAGGTCACATAGCTAGTTGACATAAGAGGTAGGAACTCTGACCCCAAGGCCCAATATTCTTTCTACAACACCTTTAAAGCTGATTATTTGCTTACTTCAACTACACTTTACTTACTTTAGCCATTACTTACCCTACAAGATATAAAACAAAACCAGAAGACATTTTATGAGTATTTCTTTATACAGATGTTCAATTATTCATGCCTCATCAGAACTTTGATATCCTTTAAAATAGAGTTTATATCATTTCAGGTTGCTATATTTTGAATTGTATTGATGTGTAGAGGAAGGAAGGGAGTGATAGGAAATAGGCATGGGGTCCATCTAAAGCCAATCCATAAGCAAGCCTTGAAAGCTAGAGTCCTCTTTGATAGTCATTGGCTCCAGAGTAAAATTAAATCTCTATACCCTACCATTCAAAGCCTTATGAAATCTGATGCTATCCTCCTTTTCCATCCTTATCTCACTTTTCCTCTTGTGCTTCAATCAGAATGTTCCCCCATCTACATAACTTTGCTCACACTGCCCCTTAGGTCTAGAATGTCACTCCTCTTTTTCTTGTTGAAATTTCCAATGATTCATCCTTTAAAATTGAGCTCAAGTACCACTTCTTCCAGCAATCCTCTCCAAACAGTAATGACCAGTTACCCTAGACTTTATATAGCGTGTCATTTTGTAGCTCTTTATTTCATTTATTTTCCACATTTCATTCATTTTTCTCCTTTTAATTCTTTTTTATTGATGTTATTTTCTTTTAAAAAAAAAAGTACCACTGTTTCTCCCCAGGATTTCACCCCCAGGACCCAGCTTATAACAAGTGTAGTCAAAAAGAAGAAATCAGTCCAGTGGCCACGTATGAAAATAAGTGCCTGATTGCCCACCTCTTCTCCACCATCTCTGCCACTAGGCAGGAGGCATTCTTTCAGCCATTCCCATAATGTCACATTTGGTTATTGTGTAGGTCAGATTTCTGAATTCTTTTGATGTTAGTACCCCATTTCTATTTTTTTCACTCTGCATTAATTCAGACAAATCTTTCCAAGGTTTATGAATTCATCTCTAATATATTTAGGTAATATTTCATGCATATTTCAGGCATGGTGGAAAGAGTGCTAGGCTTGGAATCAAGAAGTTCTGAGTTTAATCATGCCTCAGTCAATTACTAGATGTGTGATCCTGGGCAAATCATTCAAACACTCTGTGCCTCAGTTTCCTCATCTATAAGATGAGTTGACTGAGATCTATGTCCTCTAAACTTCCCTCCAGTTCTAGATCGATGATCCTATGTGTTTATGTCACACATGCCCACTAGATTGTAAGCTTTGTAAATACAAGGGCCATAACTTACCTGAAATTTGTATCACCCTCGATGTTCAACACATTGTAAATGTTGGTTAGAAGTCTGAGCAAATGAACTCCCTTTGATAATATTTTCCAAGTTATGCCCAACCCCATATTCCACAATACCTGTCCAAAAGGACCATACTCATTTGTGTTCTTCTGTCCACAGGAGTATGAATCCCTCTATGCGCAGATCAACAGACCTAAGAAATAGCATCATTGTGGGTTTGGGGTGGGCGCTTCAAGACTGAAATGGAAACCTACATCTCAACAGGCCTTGGGCTCTCCTGATTTCTTTGACATAACCCCATCTGACAATGGAATTGATGGTTGCCTGCTGAACTAATTCTACAGATGGACCTGACCACTTGGGCAACCAGCGGCTAATAACTATGGCAGCACAAAAAGAAAAAGAAAGGAAACCCCATCATCACCATCCCTGGAACAGCCCAACCATTACTTACCCTACAAAATACCTTGAGCCCTCTTGACAACAGTTCTGAATTACCCACGATGGGAAATCTTAGTCTCTTTTCATTTTGCTCAACCCCAACAATTGCATTTGGAGTCACTGGCAGTGAAAAGTTAACTTGTAATGACCACTTACTTGTTTTAAGCAAAAGCCTAGGGTCTGCTGTGCTCACAAGATCATTGTCTGTCAGGCTTTTGGGCCCAAGTCTGCATTTTTACATCAATGATGATTGTTTCTCATCACTACAGAAAACTGGTCCTGCTATGTGGCTTTGATTTGGGGGTTCCCCTTCCCCCTCGCGTATTTAAAGATAATGGGTGTACCATTTTTGTACTTCCTGGTAACATTTCCCCTCCCCCCAACAAGTGATGAAATCTAGCTGGAAATTGCCTCGTGCAATGAATCATAACTTGAAATCACAGAATGAAGTCACATAACTGATTATTTGTGATTTTTAAAAAATGGTTGCCAAAAGGACATCTTTACTCTCGTGCTTCAGGATGGAGAAATGCTGCTTTCAGATTGAACATTCACACTATGGGAAAAAAACGCATCATCTCTCTTGGATGAGAAGGAAAAAAAACTCATATTATTTCCTAGAAAACTCCAAATGCTAAGTACAATAAAGGAATATTTTTTATTTCTCAAATCTCTTGCTGCTGTGATGCTATGCAGACAAGTGTTCTCTTCTCTGTGTGCCACTTTTTTAAAAAAAGAAAATTATTTGCCAAATAATTCTGGTCCAATTTTAGTTTGCAGATTCGGATGAAACAGACTTTGCAAATAGGACAATGGTGGCTTGAGCAGTGGGGTAGCAAACCAATCCTCTGAAGCAAGTGGTTCATCTCTATCTCTTTTTGTACATCAGAAAACTCAAATGGGATTTCTTTGTTTTTTATTTTATATCTTGAAAAAGGAAAAAAAATCTTACCATAAAACTCTTGCAATGGGTAAGAGAAATGGCTTTAAGGAGGTTCAATGTTAACAATTTTTTTTTTGTAAATATCGATCTTAATGATGCCATTACACTGTAGAGAGAGGAACAGATGGCTCTGGAGGTCTGACAAGCTAAAAGGACAGTTCTTAAATGCTGTGTGGTTTCCACAAGCTTATGCTGATGTGATAAGGGGCTAGATGGCACTCAAGTGTGTCTAGCCATAGCAACTACCCAATCAGCAACTAGTGAAACTGGGAGGGATCCCATCAGGTAATGATCTCACTTCCACAAAATTACCCAAACTCCATGTAAAGAAAAAATATATATAAATATATACATATATACATATATGCATCTAGACAGCATGTGCATATAGGGTGTACATGATCCTTTGGAGCCTGTCTTTTTGATTCTTGACCCCCTCCCCTATGGAAATTGCGGGACTGTTTGTACATGACACAGAGAGTTTTAGCTTCCTTTTTTTACACATATTGGGACGGGGAGGGGGGGAAGTGCAGTGCTTGGTTCCTTACTCTGTTTAGCACATGCTTTTCATACAGAAGCTCTATATTTTTGCCCTCCAGAGAATTCTTATACAGGTCAAACATGTTTTCCTAATGTTCCTATGCAGTTACCGCGAGTTGGATTTGCAGTGTAACAAGAAGACCGTGAAGGGATCATGGTTCATCTGTGTCTAGGGTTATTATCGTGATTTCAGAATTCAAACAGGCGAAGGTGCATCACTGTCATGGATTTCAATGGGCCAGGATGCAGCCACTGTCTGTGCTGTTGCCTTGGTGTGCCCTGAAATGACTTCGAAGAAAACTTGTTTTCCACCGACAAAGAACATAATAAATTGGGATGGTTGAGAGTGTTTTGGGCTGAATGTTGCAGTACCTGGAGTCTGCTGTCTGGGTACGTGTCTTGATAATGTGATCACTGTAAAATCTATGGGACCAGTTTCTAGAAGGGAAAGTGCCCAGGGTGCAGAGAGATGAAGAGACCATACTCGACTTCCCCTTTCCTTCTTTTCTCTCCTCTTTCCTTTTGCTTCCCTTCCCTTCTTATCATCTTTTTTCTCTCTGTCGTCCCTCTTTTACCTTCCCTTCTCATCATCTCCCTGTTCTTTTGTCTCTCCTTTTTCCTTCCATCTAATCTTTCTCTTCCTTTCTTTCCTTTTCTCTTTCTTTTTCCTTACTCCTCTTTCCCTTCATTTGTACATTCTCTACTTTCCCTTCCTTTCCTATTCTGTCCTATTACGTTCTTTGCCCCTCTTACCTTGCTCTTCTGATCTCCCTTTTGTCTGTAAATTGCCACCTGCAGTACTGAGTACTATCCTTTTCATAAGAATGAACGTGAATTTTATGGAGAAACCACTTTCCATCAACAGGTACAAGAAAAATGGTGGGAAGAAGGGAATATAACAACTGCATTGACATAAATTGGGTTGTATTTTGGGGTGAGTCAGGAAGGGTGACCATTCCCATTAAGCAAGTCTTAAGAGAACTGTGTATTGTTTTATGATTTCTGCTCCAACAAGTGGTGCTATCTCCTGCCTCAACGTGGCTCTCTTAATTTTTGTCTTCAATCACAAACTGTTTCCAATCTTGGTTGATTTTGAAATAGGCAAATTAATTGTTTCACTTATGCTGTTGGGAAATATTTTTAGAGCAGAATCTGACAAGCCAGTGGGTTTGCTGCCACTCACAGGACTCCATTGGGAATGCCTGCTCCTTGGAACATAAAGAAATCCATGGAATAAGTTGAGGGATGGAACGTTGGCACTTAAGACTATTGTCTATCTCATCATTGGCAATGTTCTTTTGAAAAGTGGTAGTCAGGGAAGCTAGAACTACCAAGTCCTTTCAATGGAATACCAACATCCTCTATTCTGTAGCAAAGAGGCTGCAACCCAGAAGTTCACAGAGAGTCTGCACTGGACCAGTTTCATTCACTACTTGTATAACTGTTAATTCCTTGTCCTTCACTGGCACTAAATTTGTCACTTTAAATTTTAAAACCAGGGAAATTCAACCTCCATCTTGTTACCATTCCCCGTAGTTCTTCAATCTCTACATGTAACGAGACGATTTCGATAGACCATAGTCATCCCAGTGTCTAATGAAATGCCATCATCTAATGTACTGGGCACCTTTTTTTTTCAAAAATAATAATGGTGAAAATGAACGACAATGATGTTTACTCTGTGGGTTTTGTTCAATTCCATTTCTGCGTTCTGACACATATTTTTTTAATAAAGAGGAGAAAGATAAAAGGACTGTTGCCGTACATTTCTAGATCTACTTCGACTTTACCTCAGATGACAGTTTGTTAACATATATGGACACATTATTTTTAACTTTATGTATGATGCATTCAACAGAACAGCAAATGTTTTTAGAGATTTTCCATTAATTTCTGTAACACATCATGTAATACTGTTACGAATAAACATGTTTGAAAAAAAAGAGAACATGGTTGAAATTACTTCTATTCTACAGCTTCCCTTCAGGAAGATTGAAGGAAGCAGAGAAAACATTTCTTTTGGGAGCCTACCAACATACGCATGTTCTTTCTATAAATTGCCAGATTTCTGGTGGAAATATATAAGTATCATTGGGAAATCCCATTATCAACTTGAACTTGGTGGACATTTAGAGATTTCCTATTATTGGAGCAATGCCTCAGGATTAGCTATTCAAGGGAGAAATGGAGCCTTCCATCCCCATGTGACTATGAACTATGAGTTAAAATTAGCATATTTCCCACATTGAGAATGACTTTGCCACTAGCTGACTAGTTTCTGTTTCCTCAATGATGCTTAGCAATTAACTAGATCAATCTTAGATAAGAAATAAAGGATAAGGTCATTTTTATCTCGGGCTGTCCTCTTGAAACAAACCTATTCTAAGACTCCCTTAGGGAAAATGCTGAGGGGAGTCACTTGGATCAAGAGTTAAGCAAAAGCAAAAACATAAGACTTAAGAATAAATAATATCCCTTCTCATCATTTTCCCATAAAGAAGCTCTACTGTAAATCTAAGAGGGTCCATTGGATTTCCACCAGATGGGTAAGAGGAAGCTAAACCATAGTCAGCAGCGATCGTACTGCTGGCTGTGCAGACACATTTTCAGGATCAGAGATTTAAAGTTTTAAGGGACCACTTAGTGGGCATCTGGTCCAACCTCCTCATTTTATAAAAGAAACAGAAGTCCAGAGAGGTTAGATGACTTTCCAAAGTCACACAGCTTAGTTAGTAGCAAAGTCAGTACCAGAAACTAAGCCTCCTAGCTCTGAGGTCTTTGAAAATAGGTTCATTAACCAACTAGGATTATAACAGAATATTTAGAGTAGAAGAGAACTCTAGATATTACCTGATGCAACTCCTCTTTACAAATTAGCAAAACTTGAGGCTTAACAAGGTTAAGTCACTTATCTGAGATGACTAAACTAGTACGGGACAGAATGAGGATTGGAATCTGCTTTCTTAACTCCAAATCCAATGTTTCATCCATGCTGTCTCAACATGCCCACAAGGAACACTTTTAGTCAGGATGTGAAACATGTTACTTCTCCTCACTGAGGAAATTAGCAGGATTTTTAAGCAAGAAGGGTCTGCCATAGGTGCATAGTATCGTAAACCTAGTGCTAGAAAGGACACTAGGACTCCCTCAAATGCACTTGAGTTGCAGTTCAGGGATCTTTGTTATATAAAAGTAACTATTTCTTAACATTAAATGATAAAATTTGGAAGACTTTATTAAGCAAGGACAGAGAATCTCCTTAACCCAAAGGAGTTTAAGATTAGAGAGTCGATACTTCATCCAGGTCAGCTTGCCACTTTCATTTGCTCTTTAGAATGTCTACTCAATTATTAACAAAATTTTCTTCATCTTAGACCCCTGACTTCTTCTCATACTCTTTCCATCCTCTGGCATTCACAGAGACCTGGCTTTCGCAAGAACATATTATCCCTAACCATCCCTTCCTGGTTGCACTTTCTCCCTTGCCTTCTGCCACACGAGTCTTGGTGTTGGAATTGGCATATCCCTTTGTACTCCATGCCACTTCCAGTCCATCCCATTTCCTTTGAGGTTCACACTATGCACATATATCAAACAGTTCATATCCGATAGTGGTATCATTCCCCTCCCTTTCTGGGAAGTTCAGTACCTCACTTCCTGTCTTCTGTTCCTCCACAGCTCCTAGTCTTATAGTAGAGGATTTAAAGTATACAGATTGATATTCTCTTAAATACCCAGGCCTTTGAGTTCCTCAGTCTTAATCCTTGTGACCTGCACTTTCCTTCTATCACAGCTACATCCAGAGAGGGTCATACCCTTCATTTCTCCATCACCCACCAGTGTTCCTGTGCACAACCATAACCTCTTAACATTTCATTCTATGTCTCACTCTTTCTATCCTTTGTCTTTACTATGACCTCCAGTCTTCCCACCCCCTACTACTCTCTTACGCCAGACTCCCTGCTCTGGCTTCACTTTCCTGCCTTCTCAGTCTTGACCCAGCAGTTGACTGGTTCAGCATTCAATTATACAATCAATAATCATTGACTAAATGCCTACTATGTGTCAGGCAAGAACTATTGTCTTTTGTAACCCCCAAGTGCCTGACACATAGTAGGCACTTAGTCAATGCTTATTGATTGTATAATTGAATGACTTAAGCTTAACATTTATTTTACAGGTGAAAAGATAGGACTGACCCAAGGTCGTATAGGTAACTAACAACAGAACCAAGTCAACAATTCAGGTCAGGGGCTATTTGAAATAAGGCTGATACTACAAATTACAAAGTGATCAAACTAGAAGGTTCTCTAGCTTTTATTTAATTCAACCACCTAACTTTACAGATGAGAGAATTAAGCCCCAAAGGGGGAAGTTATCACGATCATCATTTACACCCAATTCTTTTGTCTTTATACTCAGTGCCTTTTCCACTAGGACAAATTTAAGTTGGATGAATTTTAAGCCTTGCCAAGAGAATTGCTTTTTATGACTCTCTCCAACCCTCTGTTTGATTTGGGCTAATTAACTTAGATTTCTGAGCAAGTTTTCCCATAAGAGTTTGACTAGGCCTTGCTGATTACAGCATTTGGAAAATTTCAGGAGCCAAGTTCACTTGAATACCTAACTGGTTCAACTGTAGCTCCAACCCGCACATGCCATGGTGATCGACTTTGCAAACCCAAATAAACCTTTAAGAAGTGACAAATTAAAAGGTGTCCTGTTTGAGTGTTAGGCTCCTGCCAAAATAAATCCAGGAGGCGTCTCTCCTTTCATTTTCTCCTTAAGAGAAAATCGTGTTGTTTTGACAGGAAATGTTTTTTGTTTTACTCAGACTGACAAGAGAAAAAGTTGAGAAGGAAACAAGTTTCATTAAAATCAACTGACAGAGCTTTGAGTGCTTATAAAAAAAAAAACCTTTCAATTCAAAGAGATCGTTAAAGATGGAGCCCAACAGATTAGAAGAAAGAAAGCAGCTAGCAGGGCTGTGTGTGAATGTGGTGAGGGGGGCACTGGTTTTTCATAGTTTATAGTGTAAGTTTTAGAAGGGACCTAGAACAGAATGTATCAGAGCTGGGAGGGACCTTGGCATGTGGAATGTCAGAGTAGAAGTGGCCTTAGAGCAGAGAATGTTAGAGTTATGAGATATGTTAGAATCAATAATGTTATCGTTCAAGGGTACCTTATAATAGGGAATGTCAGAGCTGGGAGGGGCCGTAGAACATGGAATGTCAGAGCTGGGAGGGCCTTAAAAGAGAGGATGTCTGAACTAGGAGGGGTTATAACAGAAGACACAAAATATAGGCACCTGTATTTTTTTAAGTGTTTCATTTAAAGCACTGACAGTAAATAGTCCATAAACTCCCCTAGAAAGGAAACTAAATTTGAGTTTGCCTTCAGAACAAAGTGTGGACATTCTAGTGAAATTCTTTTCTCCCATCTCCCATGGGTCTTCTAACACTTACAATTCTACTTTGTAGTGTGGATTCTCTACTATGCAAAGAAAGCTCACTTTGGAACTTCTGAAGAGGCAACCATCAACCAACTTTCAGTGTCTGAGTAACTCCATACAATAATGGGAGCTGGAATTGTGGGGAGGGAAGGTCTCAATCTCTCACTCTCCCATGTTAGGGCTCGAGTTACTTTATTGCTCCTTCAACTTCAGGGCAACATAGGCAACCCTCTTCTTTCCTTAAGAGCATAGCTCAGCAAAGCCCCTGCTCTCTCTAGGTGGTCAGATCTCTGACCTCCTCCTTTCCCTTCTCCTCCTCTTCCTCCTCCTCCTTCTTTTTCTTCTCCTCCTCCCCCCCTTTCTTCTCCTTCCTCTTCTCCTTCTCCTCTTTCTCCTCCTCCTCCTCCCTACTGCTGTGACTGTTACGATGGCTGCTACTGATACATTATTGCAATTGAAATATAGAGGCAGTGCAACATAGTGGTTACTGTAATGAATTTAGAACTGGAATGGCTAAGATCAGAACTGGCCCCTGACACTTACTAAGGATATGACCATGGCAAGTTACTTAACATCTTTATGCCTCAAACGAGCACCTAGGATAGGCCTGGCCTGGGACTTAACATTTCAGCCAAACTGACCTGTTTGTTGATCTCTCACGTCTTTCCATCTTCCATCCCCATGTCTTTGTCTAGATTGTTCCCCATGACTCTAAGGTATTCTAATGTATTCCTTCTTCACTTTTATCCTACAATTCCTGGCTTCCTTCAGGAGTCCGCTAAGACATTATCTTTTTTCTTGATCTTTTCCTCAGTCCCATTCCTTGGGTCAAGCTGTTCGTGCATTCCTCCAGAATCCCTCTGTATGTCCTTTGCATATATTTTGCTTTTACCTGTGTTATGTGCACATGCCATTTCTCCCAACAGAATGTAAGACCCTTGAGAGCAGAATGAGTTTCTTTTCTGATTTTGTATATCCCCACCATCTGGTACAGTCTGTCATATAATACATTCATAATGAATGTTTGTTGATTTGTTGATAGATGGGTTAGAGTTGTTTGCATTGGAGGAAGAAGTTTCCATACCAGGAGTTCCCCTCCGAGATGAGACTGCAAATAGTTCAGGTATTTCTAGAATATGTATGAGGGCTTATCCTGGAAAGGAAAGAATAGTTGCTGCTCACACTTTCAGTGAGGTGTTCAGCCATTTAATCTTAGGGCTGAGCAGAATTTGGCTCAATTCCAAGCTATGATGTGCTGATAAGAAACATCTTACCCTGTCTCCTTCTAAAATTACCTAGCCAGAGGAGGGAATAGCCCAGGCCATTATCTTGTATGCTAATGGATCCCAGAGTCACCTATTAGCTTATTCAGCTCTTATGTCACCTTATCTCTGCAGGAACATTTGTTTCATGGCTCATCTATCATGGTTAAAAGGTTTTATCAGCCTCTAGAAACACCTCTCAAAGAATAACAATCTACAGAGTGACACATGATTCCCTGGCCAGTGGACACTGATGCTGCCAAGGATGGCAACAGTAAATAAGCCTGGGATTTACAAGCTTGGCATTTTTACAGCTCCCCCTGTGGAGAATCCTAGTGGTATAATCCTCCTGGATTATACTGAAGAAAGTAGCACCGACTGCAATGAGAGTAACACCTTCTCAGAGCTTGAAGAGACTTCAGAGATGATAGTAGTTCAATGTGACCCCAAATAGAAAGATCATTTCTAGCATCCAGATGAGTAGTCTTCTGGTCTCCAATGAAAAACCTGCCAAGATGGGAAATCCATGATCCCTCTGCCTCCCTTTCCCCCTGCCCCCAAGAAAGATACCTTTGGGATAGTTTAAAGCATATGAGGATGACTCATACCTTCTAGTAGCCACTGTAGCCTAGCTCTAAGAATGTCAGGCAGTTTAAATTCCTAAGTCTTTCTGTCAGGACTTGCTCAGGGATTAATACACTTTGTCTGTGTCATGTCCTTTCATCATGTTCAAAGCTTTCTGACAACAATATGGCATCCAAGAAAGCAATGAGATCTCCAGCGGTCTTCAGAGAGATAGAAGCCTCAGAAATAGGCTGGTGGTGCTCTGACTAGGCTCTCACCTGGAGGATTATGTTCAGTTCTGGGATGAGCTGTTCAGGAAGGATATTGATAAGCTGAAGAGCATCCAAGGAAGGACAGCCTAACTGGTGAAGAACTTTGAGTCCATCTATTTGCAGATTAATTGAAAGAATTGAGCATATTTAGCCTGGGGAAGAGAAGAAACAAAGAAGACATGCTAGCTACCCTGAGGTACTCAAGGAGCTGTCCATGAGATAATGTTCATAACATGTTAGCACAATGCCTGACATATAGTAGGCCCTGTATTCATGCTGGCTATTATTATGGAGGATAGATTAGATTTGTTTTATTTGATCACAGAGAGCAAAATTAAGAGCAATGGGTAAACATTTCAAAAGGGTAAATCGAATCTTGATTTCAGGAAAAAGTTTCTGATAATTCAGGCTGTCTCAAAATGGAATGGGCTTCCTTGAGTGGGTAGTGAGACCACCCACCCCCAACATGGAGACCTTCGAGTTAGGGCTGCAAAACCTCTTGTCAGCTATGTGACAGTGCGAAATCTTTCCTACGCATGGACTGAGCTAAATGCACTCCGAAGTTCCTTCCAACTCTGAGCTTCAGTGACGACAATTTTGCCATTGGATATTATGACAAGAAATATCTTTCTTTTCAAGCATCAAGAAAACTTCCTCTCTGATGAGCTGTCTCTATCCTTTATACTTATATAGGTTACATGACACCAGGATTGAAGAATGGATAGGTCTAATTTGTTCTTTAGTATAAGTGATTCTCTCTTGTGTGGACATTTTTCTTTCATGTTTGTATGTGTATACATACATACATTTATACATACATGCACATACATATATAACGTAGCCCAAAGATTTATCTATTGGCTCAATTGAAGTTGGGCATCTCCATCTCCTCTCTCATCTCTCACCCCAATTCTGAATCTCTTTTTTCCTTTCTTTCATTGAGGTTCTGTCTCTCCTTACCTTTTATGTCTTCATTTGATGCTGATCTCTAGAAGCACATGGTCATTGTAGAAGTTTCATGAATTCCTGGGTCTTTCATTCAAGGATCTCATGCAGTCCAACACCTTTCTATACATCTGTGTTTATTTGTCCTTTTCCTCAAGAACACCTCTTTGAAGCTTAAATGTGTTTTTATCTCTTCAAAGGACCTTGCCATGCTCTGACTCTTTTCTCAGGTCTCCTTCTTCTATGTCTTCTGTGTCTCTTGGTGGATCCTATCTTGTTGTAAAGTAAAAAATCAAAGACAAGTTAAGTGGTGTCAATTCTATCTTCAACAAAATACCAACCAGTTGATCCTACTCTTGCCAATGGAAAATAAAAGCCACATCCTTGAGACAATGAAGACTCAGGACAAGGAGAATTTCACATCTTGTCCAGCACACAAAAGAGAGGAAATGGAGCTCATATGACTCTTCTTATTACATGTAACCAATGTCAATTAAATGTGGAGAAACAGCATCATGTTGCATGCATTGCAATAAGTTTCCTTTTCAGGTATGGGCCATAAAAGATGGCTACTGGGATCCCTCCCAGTTCTAATCTGCTGTTTTTCTTTGAAATGTAGAAGGTTGGTCACCTTGTGATAATGATCTTTTGTTCACAGAGATTTATGAAGACCTTCTGCTAAGACTGAGGGGGAACAATGTCCACACCATCCAAAGGATACGTCTGCTGAAATCATAGATCATAAGAGGAAGAATTCACATTGCCGAAAGTAAGCAATAAAACAGGAAGGATGTTGAGAACCACTGTTGTCCAACAACCTTCCCTGATGCAGCATAGGAAACACTTTAGAGTAGCTCCCTATGGCTTCTGGGATGTATAATAGGATGGGTGGGAGGATCAGCCATGTGATACAGATAGCTATTTTACTTTACTGGTGAGAATTCTATAAACTTAAGGGAGAGGAGCACACAGAAGTTATTCCCATATGACAGCTGTGTCCTGGACTTTACCTCCATCATTGATAGCTCGATGGAGGAGGCTTCAGTCCACAATTCCAAGAACTTTTACATCATGTTTCATTTGGGATTTTGCCTTTAGAAATAAGGGGAAGGAGGAGAGAGAACATAAGACAGCAAGAGCTCATGCTCTTATTCCTCTTATTTAAGAAGAAAGGGGAGTAATGGCAGCCCTCTCAAATAGTCAGAGACAAGTATTTATGACCATGAACTCCAGGAACAATTTCCATTCTGATGAGTTGCCTCCCCTATCACGTTATTAAAAGGTTAAGGGGAATGAACAGCAGAGGATGAAGATTAGATCTTTCACACATGAAACCACAAAATCAATAGAAACCCCGAACCCATTCATGGAGATGAAGAAATATGCCCCAAGTTTGGAATGATTACTCAGGGAAATGTCAACAGGTATTGACAAGTTTCCCAGTGAAGGGCCAGCTACCATTGTTTGCGGCCAGAGAAACCAAGGCAGAAGACTCTGCATCAGCCCAAGGGGCCTTAAAGGCTGTTGCTTTTCATTCTGCCAGAGTCCCTTGAAATTTTCATATCAGAAAATGGACCACGTCCGCTTGGCAAAAATGACATCCTGGAAAGAACTGCAGGAAGCACGTGATTACACCAATTTCTGGTCAATGGAAAGTCTATTTTTTTGAGAAAATTTGCTGTCATTATCACTATGCTATCATCATCATCATCCTTATTATTCAACATTTATGGGGAGCCAATGATCTTCCAGGACAATGATAGGATCAGAATCAACAGAGCTTACTATTCCCTGTGCTCTCTTGCTATGATTTATTCCTCTAGCAGACCGAGAAGGCTTGTAAATCTCTGAAGAAAGAAGGGGTTGGTTGACTAGACCTTCATGTCCTTCTCCACATGTTTGATTAAATTGAAGATTAATTTCTAAGTCTGTCTCCCTTCATGGTATCTTCAAGCTTCATTGACAGTCTTTATAATGCACCTTAGTGAAGAAATCAAGAAGTAAAAGAAATTTATTTCCCAAAAGAAGCCAGAGTCTACAGCCAGGAGTAGTAAAGAGAATTGTAGAAAATAGGATAGGATTATGATATCAGAATATTTGCCTAAATATCAGGCAGGATCAGGAAGATTGGTGTAGACAATTTCTAGCTTCTCTATTATTCAAATTGATTCTGATTGCACTATCCTCCAAGTTTAGGAGATAGGAGCAGGATAGGACACATATGAGTTGAGCAACCTAGTAGTTGAGGACGTGGAGTAACTGGCTGATATGGAATACCATGAAGTTCACCAGCATCAGAGACCCCGTGGATGATTTGTTCTATGAAGGTAAGAACAACTGATGGGCTATATGTCGGGTCCCTGACATGGAGAGTTGCCCAGGATTGAGAAAGCAGTCCTGTGATTTTGTACTAGCAGCAGAAGGATGATCTGAATGTACTCGGAGTGAGAAAGATGAGGAAGTGAACTCCCACAAGAGGTGTGAAGGGAAGTGTGGTGTCTTGGGACTTCTGATTTCCTCTTTCCTCTTTTTCTATGAGTCTCTCTGGGGATGATATCTTTTCAGTAAGACATGACAATATGAATAGAGTCCTGTATCTGGAGTCAGGAAGGTCTGGATTTAAAGATTGCTTGAGTTTATTAATAATTTTGTGCATCTGAAAAAGTTATTTCCCCATCAGAAAAATGGGGAAAATAATAGCAATGATGCTTACCCCACATGCTTATTGTAATTATACGAAAGAAACAGATGCTTTCACCTGTTTTCAAGGCTAAGCAGGAAGAGAGATGTGATAGGGCAAAGAACACATGAGATATTCCAGCCATGGGAAAGGAGGAGAAGGGCTCAGGATATCCTGATGTCAGGGTATTCTGAGGCTGGGGGGAGGAGGAGCAATAAAATCACAGAAGAAGTACGTTTAATGTTATAGGTTATTGGTTATTGGTTATTGGGAGACTGGAGGGTTTGGGGTCAGAAAGGGGAGGTTAGAATTCTTTGTTTTGTTTAGCTAGAAGTTCAAAGGATTATTCTCTCTCTTTGCATATATATGTGTATGTATGTATATATATATGTGTGTGTGTGTGTGCATATATATGTCTGTTTCTGTCTCTGTCTCCATCTCTCTCTCTGTCTCCATCTCTCTCTATCTCTCTGTGTGTCTCTGTTTCTCCATGTGCCTCTGTCTCTCTCTGTCTCTATCTTTCTTCTATCTATCTATCTCTTGGAAGATGTACTGCCTCTCTTTTCCCAAAATTTTCTTACTTTTCCCCCAAATTTCTTACTTTTTCTGAGATACGATACCAAGAGAATCTCTCCATCTTTTTGTCTAACCAGAAGCTTCATGTGAAGCTGCAAGTCAATCATGTGTGACTGGCTATTCCTTTGAAATACATAATAAAGTCATCACATAAATGTCTTTTTTTCTCTCTCCACTCCTGCCCCAGAGATGGCTACCACCATCTTTTCAGTTACTCAAACTGATCATCATTGAATCTGATAATATGGCATCATCTGCAACTCTCCCCTTTGGACCATGCCTTGCCTATCATGCACCATCAGTTGTCAGGTTGGGCCAATTCTAGTTCTTCAGCATCTGTCACATCTAAGACCCCTGAGAGGAGGACTTCTCTGTGCTCATCACCACCACCCTGCTCTATCACATTTCACCTGGACTGTCCCAATAGTGTCCTAGTTTATTGCTCTGATCCTAGTTTCTCATCTGCAATCCATATCTTATCTAGCTGCACATATGATATTAAAAAGAAAAGTTGAATCATGTCATATTCTTCTCCAAAGCTCCGGTGGTTCTATCTTGCCTCTAGGATAAAATGTAAACTCCTCTATTTGACATTTATAATCTGGCAGATTTCCAAGCTTATTATATTTGATTCCCTTTCACATGTTTTCTATTTCAGTCAGAATGACCTACCTGCTATGACTTGTATGCAACAGTTCTCCCATTCCTAGGTTGTCTCCCTTCCTTGGATGCTCTCTCTCCTTACTTTTACCTTTTAGAATCCTTTAGTTCACATGGAAGATCCTATAGGAGACCTTCCTAATCCCAGAATACCCGCCCCACCCCACCTCATGTATTAGTGCCTCTAAGAAATTATATTAGATTTATTTGGCATCTATTTCTATGTAAGTAGAAGTGTATGTGTTACCTTCAGTAATATGTACAGTAATAATGTCCTAAGAGCATGGACAGTTTCATTACTATCTTTCTCTCCCCAGTGCTTGTTACAGTTCCACAATGTAGGTGTTTAACACAAGCTTGTTTGTTTACTGCTTGTTTAATTAACCTCTCATCCTTGGTTTGGGAGACTAGGTGGCATACCAGATAGAGTCTGTCTCCCCGTTGCTAAGATCTGATTTCATCACTTGTCTCTGACTCATACTACTCGTGTGACCCTGAGAAAGGCACTTTGATCAATCAATCAGTCACCATGCTAAGTTCTGGGGATACAAAAAGAGGGAAAAGACAATCCTTGCCCTCAAGTTCCTCTAGGCAACTAAGACTATATGTTATAAAATGTCAACTTGTAGAAGGAAATTCCTTACCCAGGAACTTCCTATAGCATTGAAATCACAGGTCCAGTTTCTATTTCTAACCTCAGCCTACTCCTCCGCAGAATGGGGATAATGCTATCTGTAACAATTATCTCAGTTTCAAATAAGATAAAATCCATGCAATGTCCTTTGTAGAACCAGAAGCGCATATGAAAGTCAGCTCTTATTGTGATGGACTCTGCATCAAAAACACTTGGGTTCAATCTGACCTCAGATACTTCCTTGTTCTGTGACCTTGGGCAAGTCATTTAACTTCATCTGCCTCAGTTTCCATATCTGTAAAAAGAGAATAAAAACAGCACTTACCTCATAGGGTTGTTGTGAGAATAAAATATTGTACATTTATAGCATGTTTATATATATATATATATATATATATATATAAAATTTGTAAGCCTAAATACTCTAAAGAAATATTCTCTATTGTTAGTATAATAATAAATATTATTTGGGGGCTTTTGACACTCCCCTATTTGGTGAAAATTGAAATGAAACAGGCTGAAAGCCTCCATTTAATAACACATTTTCCAAGTGTCTTCTCACCCTATCCCCATCTTCATTCTGGGTGGAAGGTAATGGGAGCAGACATTTCCTCCAAAAGGAAATGATACAGTTCCTTCCTTTGAGCAGCTTGCAATCCTGAAGAGGATATTAGATGCATAGAGAATGGTAACACAAAACAAAAGGTGATGTGTGCTAAAAGAAAGATACAAAGAGTGAGGAAAGGTCAGAAGTGAGAGAGATGGCTTCCATTGATGGGGAACCAGGGAAGGGTTTTCTTGGAGGCAGTGTGGTGGAGTAGAGGTGTTAGGGGAAAGGGAAAGGATATAAACATTTATATGTTTATATATGCATACTGCGTGCCAAGTGCTAAGAACATTTTACAAATATCTCATTTGATGCTCACAACAGCCTTAGGAAATAAATGCTCAGGACCTAGCGCTGCTATTTACTGACAAGGTCACCTTTTCTGGTCCTCAGTTCTCACTTCTGTAAAGGGGGGGGGGGGTTATTTGTTTTCTTTTTCTGTTTAATAGAATTGGTTTCCTTTGACATCCTGTATGTTTTACTTTATGTGTTTAAAAATAGCATTCAGAATAGTCCACAGATTTCACCAGCCTTCCAAAAGGGTCCATATTATAAAAAAAGTTAATCTTCATCCTTGAATGTCAAGATATTTTTTTTAAATTTCTGTTCCAAAACTATACTTCTTTCCTGAAGTTTCCACTACCACCAAAAATACCTTCTGCTAAGGAGTACTTTTTATTCTTGTCAAAGCTACAATAATTTTTCTACTTGTTCCAATGGTTTCGCTCCCTCTCTTCTTTGCTCCAGGAAATTTCTTCTCCTTCTCCTCCTCCTCCTCCTTCTTCTCCTTCTTCTTCTCCTCCTCCTCCTCCTCCTCCTCCTCCTCCCCCTTCTTCTTCTTCTTCTCTCTTCCTCCTTCTCCCTACCTTTCCTTTCTCTCTCTCTCCCTCTCTCTGTCTCTCTCCCTCTCTTTCTTCCTTTCTCTCTCTCCCTCTGTCCCTCTTTCCTTTCCTCCCTCCCTCCCTCCCTCTCTCTGTCTCCTCTCTGTGTCTCTGTCTCTCTCTCTCTGTCTCTCTCTCTCTCTCTTCCTCCTTCTCCTTACCGTTCCTTTTTCTCTCTCTCCCTCTCTCTCTCCATCTCTCTCTGTCTCTCTCCCTCTCTTTCTTCCTTTCTCTCTTTCCTTCTGTCCCTCTTTCCTTTCCTCCCTCCCTCCCTCTCTCTGTCTCCTCTCTCTGTGTCTCTGTCTCTCTCTCTCTGTCTCTCTCTCCCCCCCCACCATACTCACAACCTTTCTCTGTAATGATAATTTCTTCTTTCTATTAATTATCTTCCATTCACCCATATATCTTATTCAGAAACATTTGTTTGTCAATTACAAGGAAGGAAGGACCAGAAGGAGAATGTATTAAGTACTTACTACGTTCCCAGAACTGTCCTTAGTGCTGGAAATGTAAATTTAAGCCAAAAAGAAAGACACCTACTGCATTTTCTTTGCACAATGTTGAGCATCCTTTCTTCCTGGCTTCTCTTATTTGCCCTTAACTTCCTTGTGATATGCTGTTCTCCAGCTTCTCCCCACCGTGGTCTGATTGGGCCTTCTCTTCTACTAAAGCCTGGAATAATGTTGTCAAACTCAAATAGATACAGATTCCTTCAGGTCACATATTGACTCAAAAAAATCAGAAAGTAATATTATCTATACTGTATTGCATTTTATTCATCTTATTAAACATTTCCCAATTACATTATAATTTGGTTCAAGTCACATTGGAGAACTTTGCAGGTCACTATCCCCAAGTTTCACATCTCTGATCTAGGATTCACTATTTGCTCTGGATTCATCTACCAGGGAGTTCTTAGCAGAGAGCCTGTTATAAATGTCTTCTGGAGGAGATGGGGAGATGGCATCTGTGGCCCCTGAAGCTATTTCTTTTCTGCACTGTGTTAGCTTGTCTCTACTTGCATAGTTCCAAGTAAGAGACTCATAAAAATGTTCTCCCGATCAATAATATGACAGGAAATGGAATTCTGCACAATGCTGACCGGCTCCTGGCTGTTGGGATAGTGAATAAGGGCTGTCTTGTTGAGCTATTTGTGTGCATCTGATAAAATAACATCAGCCACTCTGTTTCCATTATGCTGGCACTGAGCCACTGACTTCAACAAAAGTTCCAGGGAGAAACTGACATGTTTAAAGGTATTTTGTCATGTCAAGAAGAATAGGACTCCCTTTTTTCCAACACCCCAGAACAAAGCACTAATGTAATTTCTATGCACAGGAAGGTTTGCTATGGATGAGAAAGAAAGGTAAATTCAGCAGAAATGACTTAGATCTATAACAATGACCAGAACTACCTGCTAATTAACTGAAATTCCTGAATAGCGATCATATCGAGCTTTATTTATCTCTCTCTTCCTTTCTTCCTTCTCTCCTTGTGGTTGACTCTCCCCATGTGTCTCTGTCTCTCTGTATCTTTCTCTCGTTTCTTCTTTCTCTGTGTGTCTCTGTCTCTCTCCCCATTCCTCCCTCCTCCCCCCATCTCTGTCTCTCTCTATCTCTTTCTCTGTCTCTCTCTCTCTCTCTCTCTCTCTCTCTCTCTCTCTGTCACACACACACACACACACACACACACACACACACACACATCTCACATACTCATCCACCAAGGGATCATAGGAGGTTGCTGCCTCAGAGATGAGGATTGCATTGTTGTGTGCTCTCTCTTGTGGGTGATGCTCTTAGGCCAGAACTGGAGAAACAGTAGCAGGGATACCAAGAATATGTAGGTGACTCAGGGGATAGTCAGGAGTGAGGACTCCATAGTGCAGGCCTTTGATGAATCCAAACTTCATGGAACAAATCCTTTTGTTAAGGTTCCCCATTCCTGGGGTAGAGAATTCCACTGGTTTTTACTTGGTGAGACCATACCTGAGACATTGTATTGAACCTCCAGCATAGTATTTTCCCAGGCATATCAGGGTACAAAAGAACATCCAGCACAACTTTGGGGCTACCCTAGGATCATGCTAATAGGGTGATCAAATGATGAAGGAACCAGATACTGAAGATCAGTTGAAGGAATGGGGCTGTTTAGGCTGAAGAAAAAACATTTTTGACAAAGGTAGGGAAGATGAAATGATGAAATGTCATCAACTGTCTGAAAGGCTGTCATTTAGAACGGGGATTTGGATTGGATTGATTGTTTCTGGCCCAAGAGGATAGCATGGGGAGCCAAGGGCATCAGTTCCTTGCCATCTCCAAGCCTTGCTGTCCCCTTTCTGGCCTCACTCCTACTGCCAAAACTCGAACTTCTAGACTCAGATCTCTGGGTGCCAACTGAGAAGCTTTCACCTTATCTAGCCTGACCATATCCATAGCCCAGCCCTGATCACATGCCTTCTCCCTCACCTCCTCACTTTTCTCCCCCAGTTCTCATTTTATCTTCCTCTAATAGAAGGTAAGTTCTCAGAGGGAAAGACTGTCTATTTGCTTGTTTTTCCATCCCTAGAGTTTTGTACTGTACTTGATATATAATAAGCAATTAACAAATGCTTATTCATTCAGTCATTCAAGTTATAGATAGTCAGATTTCAGCTAAATGGAAGGAAATGAGCCCCAACTAGTTAAATCAATTCCCAAGGAAAGCAGGTTGCCTTGAATGACCTTGGTTCTTATCACTAGGAAACTTCAAATGAAACTGGATAACCACTTGTAGGGGGCATTGAGGGGACTCATATTCATGTACAAGCTAAATCAGATAAGATGTTGAGGACCCTTCCAACCTTAAGAGTATGTGGTTCTAGGACATCCACAGCCAACACTAAAGTGTGGTGTTTCTCCCTTTTTGCCCATGCTGTCTCCCTTCTGGACTGTGAGTTTCTTGAGTGTGAGGATTATGTCCTTGTATCATGTTTATGACCCCAGATTCTCTTCTCTGACCTGTACTGTGACCTTGGGTCAGTCTCTAACTTTTCCATGCCCTAAGCTGCTCTTTAAGACTTTAAGTTGCAGAGGAGGTACAGATTTACATTGAGAAGGAGTTTCTCATCTGGGACTCCCTCATATCGATGAAGTCATGAATCTAGTTCCAATCCTTTACCCAGCATACTCACTAGGTAATTGATAAATACTTGTTAAATCAAATCAAAACAAACTGTATTTAACTCAATGAAACTCTTTCAAAGAGAAACAGACAGGTCTGTTTATAAAAGAAATAAGAAAACACAACTACAAGACAAATTGTGCAGGGCAGCAAAGTTATTGTGTCAGGGCATGCAGACTCAAAATGAAAATAAATCCTCTAGCAGAATCTGTCTATTGAATGTGATGAATCATCATTTCCTGCTGAATCTAAGTCTGCTACAGAGTATGGATCTGTCCATTTTTACTTTAAAAGGCTTCTCATTTACATTTGCGTTACAATCCCTCTTCATTTGTGTGCCTTTTCCTGATTAATTATTTTGCATTTGTCTATAGCTTGTTTATACATAATCAATTTGCTTATTGGTTCTCCCATCAGATTGTGAGCTCTTTGAGGGCAGGAAATTTATCTTGCGTCTCTTTTTGTATCCTCACCAGTTAGCACAATACCTGACACAGAGTTAAATGCTTATTGACTGACTGCTGAATTTCTGTAGGGATAAATCATTCCCTGTGTCCATCAAGAATTTATGCTCTTGTTTATGCAAATACTGTAGATACTGATAGGATTCTGAGGGCTGGGGACAGTGACTTTCTATGCATGGGACCAGGAACATAATAAGCCCTTAATAATTGCTTATTGGAAAGAATGAGGGGGAGAGAGAGAGAGAGATAGGAAGGGAGAGGGAGAGAGGGAGGGAGGGAGGAAGGAAGGAAGGCAGGAAGGAAGGAAGGAAGGAAGGAAGGAAGGTAGGAAAGCTTATGTAGGAAGGATGTGACAATTCAGTGCAATTTGGTCAGCAGGGGAGGCAGTTCAAAATGAAATTATTGAAAGAACAGTGAAGGAACTGCAGATGGGAAGGTTGAAGGGGTTGAAGAGAGGCAAGATGACTTTCTTAATCAATTTCCAAGGTAACGGTGTAGAATGATAGGGTTTATGATTCTTGACCCCTGAAGGGAGAACTTGGACTATGAGATAAAAGTAAGATTTCTACTGAAAACAAAATAGCTTGCTAATACCCAAAGCTGGACTGCTTCCCAAAACAGTGATAGGGTGAAGAGTACTGAGAATGGGGTGACCTAGATGTTTAGAAGTCTCATGACTGTGCTCTGAGATGATCAGCTAAAGGAGACAGGGATATTTAATTTTGAGAAGATGGCTGTCTTCCAGCATTTGAGGAGTTGTCAAATGAAAAAGGCACATAGGTTTTGAGATGAAAAGAAGGTCATTTAGTCCAATCTTCTCATTTTACAAATGAGGCTCAGACAGATTAATGGACTTACCCAAAGTCACATAGCTAAGAAGTGAAAAAACAAGAAGGAAAAAATTGCGAGATTGAACTCACACCTTCTGACTTTAAATTCCATGCCTCTTTTCCTCTCCTAGGCTTCAGAAGGATTGGGGCTTTTTCTACTTAATCCCAGGGTGGGTAGAACAAGGAGGACAGGGTGAAATTTCAAGAGGTCACTTGACACCAGAGATCAGGAAAGAATTCCTAAAAATGGGAGCTGTCCAAAATAGGAATGTGCTGTCTCAAGGACTGAACAGCTATCTATTGTGCATGGGGTAGATTAGATGGCTACTGAGTTCCCTTCCAACTCTCCAGTTCTGCCGGTCTGTGTCTCATGATCACTTTCTTCAACAGTCTCAGGAGTTTATGATATGCAAGAAGGATTTGACTTATTCTGCTTGGCATCAGAACTAGGACAGGTAGAAAGCAATTTTCAATCCAGATTAAAGAAAATCATAGTATTGTGATTGACAGCTTAAAGAGACACTGAGTCAATGCCCTTCACTGGATAGAAAAGGAAACTGAGGCATTGAGAGTGCCTTGCTCAGAGTTACATAGCTTAGCAGTGTCTGAGGTGGGACTTTCCAGATTCCAAGTCCACCATTCTATCTACTACACCATGCTGTCCTTCAAGAACTTTCTATATATGAAGTAGATGCCATTATGTTCTTCATTTAACAGATGAGAAAACTGAGTTAGACAGAGGTTAAGTGACTTGATCAGGACCACATCATTAGTGATTTAAACCAAGAACTTCTTGACTTTATGTCCCAAAATGAATGGTTTAATGCAGTGGCATCAAATGCAAATAGAAACAAGGGTCACTGACCCACACATAAAGATCTCTGCATGCATCATATTGACTTAGAAAATCACAAATTAATACTATCTATGTTCTATTATATTCTAATTTATTTTCTTAAATATTTCTCAATTGCAATCCAATCTATTCAGACACAGTCAAAGGATTTGGGGCTTCAATGTGGCCTGCTCTTTGACATATCTGATCTAATAGAAAGTAGAGATTTGATGGTTGTCTGGTAGAAGAAAGCCAAGAAAAGGAATAGTCTTGAGGACTAGCTGTATGTCAAGGACCCTCTCTCCTACACTGCTTCACTACAATCCTTCTCTCAGCTATGGATTTTATTGTTTTAATATACTATTAAAAATCTTATAAAATACAATTTACATAATCCACTATTTATCCAGCTGATTACCTCATTATTTCAGCACCTCCATAATGAAAATTTAGTTACAAAAATGAAGAAACCTTATAATTAGAGGGATTTTGCAATGTTCTTTTTGCAAATGATTATCTATTCCATTAAAATATTTCCAAATCACAGTGAGGAAAGTAATTGTGTGCCCTAATAGAGTATGCTGGTAATGTTTATCCACCCATTCTCAACCATAGCCACTGAACTGGTATGGGACAAAACAACTTACATTTCCTCCTGAAAAGACAATACAACTGCTTTGTAATTAAAGCCAGTGGAGAGATTGAGCATTAGGGTTTCCTGCTGCTATTTAAAATACAGAATTGGGAGAGGAAGGGGGGAATAAATCAGAGATAATGTTATTTTGTTAAATCTATATAGATTCATGAATTAAAAGAGTGCTCTAAAGATGCTACCGATCAACATTGTGTCTGAAATAATCTCAGGACTCCAAAATTAGAACCAGAAGGAATTTTAGACATTGTCCAGCATAGCCCCAGCAAATTTTAGAGTTTGAAGAGACCTCAGTGGGCATTGAGCCTCCAAGGTCCCTCTCAGTTTTAAACCTATGATATTGTGAAATATATGTGGGAGTTGAAACAAGGACAGGGCATCCCAAAAGTTTTAGTGCACTTTTCAGTTATTAAAACTTAAAACTGCACTGGATTCCCTAGATTATTATATCTCAACCCCCCTTATTTCTTTCAAATGTAACAAAAATGGTCTGGATTAGCTGTGGCAAGTCACATCACTTCGAGCCTCAGTTTCCTCTTCTTCTAGAAACATGAGCTAGGATTATCACTCATAGCATCCCAAATTTTCTCTGACCATTAGTTAAGACCCTGCTTTATAAGACAAGTGATCTCCATCTCATGGAGAGTTCTGAGACAGATTTCATGGTTCTTTAGATTTCTCCTATTTAGAACTCTTGCTAAGTAAGTCCATGTTGTTAATGAACTTGTCCGAAATCAAACCTAAAATAATTTGAATGATAAAACTTGGTTGATACCACTTCCCTTAATGATTTAATCTGGGATTCTGGAATGGAATATGGCAGATATCAGGGAGGTTTAAGTGGAACCAACCATGAGCTCATCGACCCTAAGGTCTCTTCCCAGTACCATGAAATTCTCCTGTCTTTATGTTCTTGCTTTTGGGACTGAGAACAGGAGGCCATGGTTTTCAGTTTCATCCACCAACCTAGAATCATAGAATATCAGAATTGGGAGTGATGTTAATACAACAAATGTGATATTTGGAAGGGGCTTCAAGGAATAGATTGTTAGAATAGGAAATAGTATTACTGGAAGAGACATAAGAACATGGAGTATCAGAGTTGGGAGCTATCTTAAGGCAGAGTATCAGAATTTAAGAGGACCTTAGAACAAACAATGTCACATGGAGCCACCTTAGAAGTGACAATGGCAGAGTGGGAATAGTTAAGATTATCTTCTAGTCAACCTTTCTCATTTTCCAGCTGGGTAAACTGAGTTTCAACTAGAAGGGACTGATTTGTCTAATATCATATTTGTCTTGAGGGCTATCATAAAAATGTTAGAGCTGCAATGTGCCTTAGATATTAGCTGTTCAAACTCCTCATTTTCTGAGAGGTCCACTTAGGTTTGACTATGTTCAAGGAAGAGCTGATGGAACCTGGATATCAAGTTTGAGGGGTCAGGTATGAATAAAATCAGAGTCAGAGTTGTTGCACACTTAAAAGTGGCTTGAATAAGGAGTGATTTATCTGTGAAAGACTCTAAATTAATCATAGAGTGGCAGAAGCCACAAAATGACAGAGTGAAACAGATTTCCAGTCCAAGATACCCTGGAAGGCTGACAGAAAGGGTCTATCACACTGGGCTTGGAATGGAGCATAGCCCAGCATGGGCCGTGTGGCATGAGAGGATTGGAGCAGGCTTCAGGACACCAAATCATGACCAGCTGCTGTGGTTTCCAGATATCTCAATCCACAAATGCCAAAGACAGCTTTAAGGGTCAGTGAGAAAGCTCTTTCACCATGGTGAGTGGGGTGTGTGTGGTCAGGTCCCAGACCCAGCCCCAACCCCAGGGCAGTGGCAGCCACTGCTGTGTCAGCAGACACTTCTGGAGCTCTTGGCCTACAGGCCCTGAAAGAATCAGGCCACTGATCTAGGTCTCAGTCCTGAGTGGTGGGTCCTGGGATGAGGAAGAGTACCTGTATATTGGAACTGGTGGCTGCTGTGTAGATGAAATCTTACTCACAGTTTCAGGGCAGAAAAAGGTGCTTGGTGTTGCTCATAGACCAGAGCACAGGCCTAGAGAGGAGTAAACACCTCTCACTTGACTATGCCATGTTGGAGGAACTGAGAACTTACAGGTCTCTAGAGATGTCTCAGTGAACAGTTGCATAAAACCTCTGAAGTCTGGAGAAGTATACCCTTCACTTCACAAAGGACTAAAAAGTCAAGTAATTGGGTGTGAAAATGAACAAAAAGAGAAAAAATAAGATGATAGAAGGTTACTTTCTTGGTAAAAAGTTATTTTCCTCCATCCTTTCAGATGAGGAAGAGCAAAGCATGGAACTAGAGAGATAGCAAGGTCAAGGCTCCTACATCCAAAGTCTTCAAAAAAAATATGCAACAGTCTCAGGCCATGGAAGAGCTCAAAAAGGATTTTGAAAATCAAGTAAGAGAGGTGGAGGAAAAATTCAGAAGAGAAATGAGAGCGATGCAAGAAAATCATGAAAAATGAATCAACAACTTGCTAGAGGAGACCCCAAAAATACTGAAGCAAATAACACCTTTAAAAATAGATTAACCCAAATAGCAAAAGAGATCCAAAAAAGTCAATGAGAAGTGGAATGCCTTAAAAAGCAGAATTGTCCAAATGGAAAAGGAGGTCCAAAATCTCAATGAAAAAATAGTCCTTTAAATATCAGAATGGAGCAGATAGAAGTTAATGACTTTATGAAAAATCCAGAAGTCATAAAATAAAACCAAATGAATGAAAAATAGAAAGCAATGTGAAATATCTCCTTGGAAAAGCACTGACTTGGAAAAAAATAGAAGAGAGATAATTTTAAAATTATTGGTCTACCTGAAAACCACAATCAAGAAAAGAGCCTAGACTTCATCTTCCAAGAAATTATCAAGGAAAACTGCCCTGATATTCTAGAACCAGAGGGTAAAATAGAAATGGGAAGTACTCACTGATCACCTCTTAAAAGAGACCCCAAAAAGAAAACTCCTAGATAGTCAAATTCTAGAATTCCCAGATCAAGAATAAAATATTACAAGCAGTAAGAAAGAAACAATTCAAGCATTGTGGAGATACAGTCAGGATAACACAGGATGCAGTAGCTTCTACACTAAAGGATTGAATAGCTTGGAATATGATATTCCAGAGATCAAAGCAGATAGGATTAAAACCAAGCATCACCTACCCCGCAAAACTGAGTATAATACTTCAGGGGGGAAAGTGGAATTTCAGTGAAATAGAGAAATTCCAAGCATTCCTGCTGAAAAGACCAGAGCCGAATAGAAAATTTGACTTTCTAACACAACAATGAAGAGAGACATGAAAAGGTAAATAGGAAAGAGAAATTATAAGGGACTTTTAAAGTTGAACTGTTTACATTCCTAAATGGAAAGATGATATTTGTAGCTCATAAGATCTTTTTTCAATATTAGGGTAGTTAGAGGGAACACACACACACACACATACATACACACATATATACACGTATACACACATATGTGTATATATGCATGTGTGTATATATACATACATATAGACTCACACATTTATGTGTGTGCATATGTAGGTGGGTATGGGTATGTATGTATGTGTTTATTATATATGTGTAGGTATGTATATGTACATGGGTATATGTGTGTATATATATGCATATATATACATACATGGGTATATGTGTGTATATATGCATATATATACATACATGTGTGTATGTATTTCATATATATATATATATATATATATAGAGAGAGAGAGAGAGAGAGAGAGAGAGAGAGAGAGAGAGAGAGACAGAGGGCACAGGGTGAGCTGAATATGAAGGGAGAATACATAAAAAATAAAATTACTATTGAGAGGAATGTACTAGGAGTAAGCAAAATGGAGAGATAGAATGTAACAAATCATCTCTCACATGAAGAGACAAGAAAGAACTTTCACAGTGGGAAGGAAGAGGGAGTAGATGAAAGAGAATAAATGTGTCTTACTCTCACGGGATTTGGCTTAAGAAGGGAATAACACACACTCAGCTGGATATGGAAACCTATCTTATCTGCAGGAAGGCAGAGGGGAAAGAGATAGGAGAGGGAAGATAATAGAAGGGACAGCAAATTGGAGAAAGGTATAATCAGTAGCAAACACTATTGTGGGAGGACAGATCAAAAGAGAGAATAAATGAAGGGCAGGATAGGACCGAAGGAAATGTGGTTAGTCTTTCACAACTTAACTATTACAGAAGTGTTTTGCATGGCTACACATGTTTGACCTATGTTGAATTACTTGCTGTCTCAAGGGTGGATGGAGAAGGAGGAAGGGAGAGAATATGGAACTCAAAACTTTAATAATGAATGTTTAAAATTGTTTTTGCATGCAACTGGGAAATAAGATATACAGGCGATGGGGTATAGAAATCTATTTTGCCTTACAGGAAAATAAAGGGGGGGGGCAATGGAAGAAGGACAGTGTAATAGAAGGGACTGGGGGAAGGGGTGGATGGGGTGCATGATGTCCTGGGATAGGGATGGAGAGAGATGGGGAGAAAATTTTGAATTCATATTCTTGTGGAAGTGAATGTTCAAAACTGAAAAATTATACATATATAAAATGTAAATTAAAAAAATAAAGTAACCTTGGGAATGACCAGTTGACAATTTACTTTATGAGAAAATGAAAATGTTATGGAAGAAGACCAGAAGAACAAGGCCACTCATGGAAAACACCCTCCATTTTTAGAAATGTAAATCTATTTTGTGTGTATGCATGTGTATATGTATATATTGAATAGTTATGCTATTATATATACATGTATACATATATATACATGCATATACATATATATGCCATATGTAATACATATGTGCAATGTATGCCTCTTGTACTCATGGGATATTCTTATTACAAATGTATTTATCTATATGTAATTACATATAATTATGTTTTCCATATAATTACATATAATAATATCATACACAAATATTGCTCATATAATTAGATAGGTATATAATTTAAGCTATATATCTATATAGATATAACTATATGAATTAAATATCTACATACAAAATGTATTGTATATTGAATATAAAGGAGGTAGCTCAGTGGATAGAGCAATGGGCCTGGAGTAAATTTATAATTATATAATTTATAATCCATAATTTCAAAGCCCAGCCCTCTATCCCCTCCCTCACTTCCTCTGAAATAGCTAACCCTTAGAAAAAAATTAGAGTTTGCAAAGCACTTGGAGTACATGATCTGATTTGTTCATCACCACAACCTGTGAAGGAAGTGCTACTAGGCTGCCCTTTTTAACAGATGAAGGAAACTGAGGCTGAGAGAGAGTGCCTTGACCCTGACATGACTCAGCCAACAGGCATCTACTTCTAATTTTGGATGTTCAAGCAATTTCCTAATTCCTCTCTGCTTCTCTTTCTGCCTTACAGGGACATGCATCTCTCCCTACTAGGTTTGTAAGTCAATGATATTCAAAGCAAGCTAAATGTTGTCTTGCAAGAAAAACCTGCCAGTGTGGTGATGACCCAGGTGTGCTATGGGCCAACTTTGGAGTGACGAACCACTGGTTCAAGGGGTTAGATATTCTCTCTCCATAAGGGGCTCTAAATCTAACTTCATAATCCTAGGAGGATCCAGATGACTGAAGAGAACACTAGGAGTGAGGAAGACCTAAATTCAAATCCTGTCTCACATAATTTTGAACTATGTGACCCTGGACAAGTCACTTAACACTACTTCTACCTCAGTTTTCCCGTTTGCAAAGTAGGTGCCATAATAATATTTCCTTCACAAGGTGCAATGAGGATCAAATGAGAGAATATATGTAGAATGCTTTGAAATTCTTTAAGTTATGTTATTATTAAAGAAAAGGGCTAGGCTTTTTTCTTCTTGTCTCTGACTCTTCACACTTCAGAGGAGAATTCCAGGGATCATCCCTTAAACAAAACTTAAGTTCAGCTCACATATGTCTCCCCAGATGGAATTAAAAGGATCCCTTCTAGAAAAGGTACTCATGTACACAGTCGATCAGATATGGGGCAGCTATTTATTTCTTTTTGGTTGTTCAATTATTTTCAGTCATGTCTGACTCTGTGACCTCACTTGGGATTTTCTTGGCAGACGTTCTGGAGTGTTTGCCATTTCCTCCTCTAGCTCATTTTACAGATGAGGAAACAGAGGCAAACAAGTGACTTTCCGAAGGTTACACAGCTAATAAGTGTCTGAGGCCAGACTTGAATTGAGGAGGAGGAGTCTTTCTCACTCCAGATCCAAGATTCTAGCCACTGTGCCGCATAGCTGCCCCTGCTAGCATTTATGAAGCACCCACCTACTAGTGCCAGGCACTGTGCTAAGCATTTTACAAATAATATCTTATTGATGCAATAACTTTGTGAGGTAAATGCTGTTACTATCCACATTTACATTTCATGAAACTGGGGCAAACAGACTAAGTAACTTGCCCAGGTCACACAATTAGGAAATATCTGAGGGTGGATTTGAACTCAGGACTTTCTGACTAGCTCTATCCACTGAGCCACCTAGCTGCCCTTAAAACACAGAAGACTCAAAAATATTCACTTAAAACATGAAACAGTAACTCATAACTCCTATCATACATCATAACTTAAAATGTTAACATATGTAATATTTTGTGGACTTCAGATCACTCTTTCATATCAGTTCCATATTGACACAGCAATTCACTCAAATTCCAAATCTGGGGGCAAGTCATGACATGATCACATGTAACTTCCCATTTGGCTGTTCATGGTCACCAGGTTCTTTTCTACCTTATTGGTCTTTTGTGTGCTTTCTCCCCTCCATGAGCTCTGGGGTCCAGTCACACTGGCCCACTGGCCATTCCTCTCTCTCATCCCCATGCCTTTGTAGGGTTTGGTCCCCATTCCTGAAATGTTCTCCCTCCTCAATGTTGTCTCTCACTTTCCATGGTTTCTTTTAAGACTGATGTTAAGCAGCACTTTATGCAAAGACTTTTCTTCTCCCTGCACCTCTCCCCAGCTGCCAGTGCCTACAAGTTACCTTCCATCAACTCTGGCTATATCTTGTACACACCTATGTACGTGCATCATGTAATCAGTATGTAAGCTCTTTGAGGGCAGGGACTCAATTTTTGCTTTTTCTTTTCTTTTTCTCCCTTTCTCTTAGCACAGCCTATGAAATGCAGTGTGGACCATGTTACATGTTATGTGTTTGCTAATTGACTATATAACTCCTGGACTATTTCAACTGTCTCCTAAAGGGTGTCTCTACCTTCATTCTCTTTCATTCCAGCTGGTATCATAAGCTAATAACGGTAATCTTCCTAATGCACAGCTTTGACCATGTCACTCCTCTGCTCAAAAGCCACCAATAGCTCCCACTGTCTACCAGACATAGTATATTATTTTTAGCATTGCCTTTCAGCATATCCTTCACTGTCTAGATCCAAATTACTTTTCTAGGCATTTCTCTAGTGACTCCCTTAGTGCATTCAACATTTCAGCCATCTCTAATATGAGGGAATTTGACTAGATTTAGATGGTCCCTGAAGTGCCTTGTAAAACTAAATCTATAATGCTGTGAAATCATTTGATCTCTTCATGCCTCAGTTTCCTCATCTGTAAAAATGAAGGGTTAGACTCAAGGATCTCTTAGTTCTCTTCCAGCTCTCATGCTTTCCTCTTACAATGTTATTTCATTTAATTGAGTTCAACTAGCACTTATTTGAGTTGAATTAAATTCAGTTTCTTCTTTGTGCCCCCAGCACGGAGTGGAGGACTTTGTTCACAGTGTTTGCTTAATAAATGTTCATTAAATGAACTTATGACTATATTCATATAATCATTTATCACCTGTTTGACTTAGGGGTACCCTTGGATTCTGTAAGATCTGGGAATCACATCCTTTCCCTGATGCAATGCTGACATGTGACCTACCTGCCAGGATAAAATAAGGTAATATTTGCAGAGTTCTTCACTACTCTTAAAGCAATATAAAGATGAACCGTGTTTATTATGAAATATCAAGCATTTCTAAGTGCTTTCTAGACACTGACCACTGGGTACAAGACTACTAGACGATATGGCCTCCCTTAATTCTACAGAGGGCAGAACAAGGGCAATAAATGGCAGAAAGTCAGATTTTAGTTTAATGAAAGTAAAAAAGAACAACCTCAACAACTTTCTGATAATTGGAATCTTTTCTGAAATGGAGTGGTCTACTTTGAGAGCCCCTTAATATAGAATTTCAAAAGCAGACAGTGATCTCTTGTTAGGGATCCTGTCAAGAAGATTTCTTTTCAGACACAGACTGGACTAGGGAGCCACTGAGATGTTTTCCAGATCATAGGTTTGTTGAGTAGATAGGTAGTGTCATGCATAGAGGACGGAACCCAAAATGAAACAGACATTGGATTCAAATACAGCTTCTGGCACTTACTAGCTGTGTGTTCCTGCATCAGTAACCCAACCTCTTTCAAGGTCAGTTTGCTCCTCTGTGAAATGGGAAGAGGGGTGTAAAAATAGCACCTACCTTACATTCTGATGCCTGTATAAAGTGCTTTGACAACTTGAAAGTGTGTTGTGAGTGTTAACTGGCATTGTCATTCTCTGACTTGCTGCCCAGAAACTTTCTCCTGCACAATAATGGGGAAGAAAGTCAAGTTCAGATCTGCCCAGGCTGAAAGAAGACTGGAATGTTTCTGAGCAGCCCAAAGCAGTCCCAGAGGACTCCTCTTCCCCCAAGTCACCTGGAGGATTTTTACACGTGCTGAGCCTGGTGAAGAAGAGAGGGTGCCATTTGCAAAGTGCACCCTCTCATCCCACAACCCTTCATTTAAAGGGCTTGTTTTCCTCTCTTGGCATTTCTCTTAGAAAAGCAAAATCCTGCATGTGTGATGCACCATCGACATTGGATGCTACAAAACAAGATCCACGTTCCTCATGTTCGATTATAAATGCCTGATGTGTGTGACCAGGCTACCCACTGAAGATAGCCATGGGGAATATAGAGAGACTTCATCTGAGTCAAGAGGACTTGCATCATTGGGGCTGTGGATGAGGACACCTTTATTCTGACCCTGGATGACAGACGGTGAAGGTACAGGGACTGTGGTTGTGTTCGGACTGGGATCCACACCATGACAGGGCAGGGCAGAGCAGAGACACTGAACATGGGAATTCAGTGCTGGGGGCCGTCTGCTTCTGTAAGGCAAACCCGGCATTATCCAGAAAGATCGGCTAGGACAGAGAATGACGATGGTACGAATTATAACCAACATTTATATAATGCCATTAAACGCTTTACGTAGAATAGTTAATGTTGACATTCCCAACAACACTGTGAAGTAAGTGCTATGGTTACCCCCATTTTGAAGAGGAAGAAACCGAGGCAGACAGATTAAATGATATGTTCAGGATCACGCAGCTAAAAGTGTCTGAGGCAGGAATTAAACTCAGATATTTCTCACTCTGAATCCAGTGCTCATTAATCAATAGTAATGAAGTAGTGTTTACTCCGTGCCAGGAGCTGTTCTCAGCACTTCACCAGCTGCCTTAGAGAAAAAGAGACTTTCTCATAATTAATTCCCTGTCATAGTTTTATAATATCATAGATGTAAAGATGTAACATTCCTTGGAGACTCAATGCCTCCATTTTACAGATGAGGAAACTGGGGCACACATTCTTTTCTACTGTCAGTATAAAGAACCAGTTTTATTCAGGATTACAGTTCGATAAATTCCTGACCTACTATGTGCAAGGTACAAAGAGCACTCTCTTGTGACTTGCCCAGGTTTTAAGTGCCTAAGGGTTGAATTTGAATCCTTTTCTCCCTGACTTTGTGTCTACAAGTCCTCTAAACTCAACAACACTGACTCTAGGTAAAAGAACACTTGCTCAGGATGCTGGAGTGGGCAGTCTTGCACAGGGTTGCATTAGACCAATTGGCTTTTGGGGTCCCTTCATCTCCAAAGTTCTGTAGCATTTTAATACAAAGACCCTTGTAGAATTCCTATTCCAAGCCAGACCAGGTCTTCAAAAATAGACAGATAGAAAAGGTCAATCAGATACATCTAGTTGGAGTTAGAGGCTGAATGAGAGGCAGGAGGATCCTAAAAGGTTGTGCTGATAAGCTCCAAGACTTTTACCAAAGTTATTCTCTTGATTTGCAAGTGTGCATGGCAGGGACCCTGAAATCTCAAAGGTTATGTTAGTGATTCACAAACTTACATTGTCCTTTCTAAGTTGGAAAGGATTTGAGTAGAGATCTAGCCCTGGGTTTCAGTCATCCAAAGATCAGCCTGGCTAACAGCAAAGAGGAGATTAAGTTTTGATGCCCCAGGACCCCAAGAAAATGAAATCTGTGTTCATGAGGCAGTGGAGGGAGGGAGTGCCCACCTGCATTGATTAAATGACTCATGGAGATGTGAAGTCATCAAAGACTCATCAGTACTCAGAGAGAACCTTACAAATCACCACTATTCCATCTGTGCCCAGGGCCTAAAATACTTGGATAAATTATATTTCACTGTAGTTAGTTTCCTATGTCATTTTATGCATTTTAATTTATGTATCCAAAACAAATATTCTGAGAAGGGATCCATAAGTTTCACCATTCTGCCCGAGGGATCCAGGCCACAAGAAAAGAATCCTTGATCCAAAAGAATTTAAGCATGAGACTTAACATTCCATTTCTTATTTTAATCATTTTCTCATTTGTTAAAAAAAAATCCTCCTTTGATATTTTATTTTTTCACACAAAAAGTCACTTCTCAATAACCTCTTGCTTTAGTAGAATCCTTCCTTGTAACAAAGAAGCAGAATTAAGCCAACTGATCTCGGTCATTCCTGCTTTTCTTGGGTAAAGGTTGGTGACTGCATTCATCTGAGTTCTGGTTGCTTAAGTACTATTTCACATTACATGATGGTGGTCATTGCATATGGCGATCACTAATTTTTCCTTCCCATTGGGTTCATACATGATTTTTCAAGTCTCTCTGAATTCATCATCATCGCCTAGCTAGCAGCTAGGTTCATGGCTCACTAAAATCTAAAATGTGGAATATGAGGAAACTGAGGCCAGTGAAGTGAAATCAACTGCCCAATATCAGACAGGTTAGATGTGACAGTGAATCCTCACCTTGAGATTTTTGGTCAAGTGCTCTTTCCATTGCATCCTCACTGAGAACTCCCAAGCAGAATACAGCTGATGTCTTTTCAGTTAGGTAGGAGTGAGGATTCTTCTTCAGGCACTGACTAGACTCTATGACCTGTATGGACCCTTCCAACTCAAATATGCTGGGCTTCTCCAAGGCACCTTGGCTTCCTCTGGCCAGTTGGGTGTTTTTATTTGGTTTCATTTATAAATAATTGTATAGACAGATTTGGTGCCCTTGTTGAGTTAAATATTATTGCATTGCTTTCTGCCTTGATTTTGACAGACTAATCCAATGACACTATCTTTTTCATTATACAGAGGCCAGACAATTTTCTTAAGTTATAATCTATCTTCTTTAAAGATTCCCCAGGGACAGGAATGATTGTTCCTGTCTTTGCTGTACAGGAAGATGGGTTGATGCAATATTTCCATAAAAACATCAACAGAAAACACCAAATTAATGTCTAAATTTCAATCAGAGCCACATTTCTCCTGTGAAACTTGCGTCGATGGTATACACATTTAGTGCATTTAACCTAAGTTGTTTAGCCCATTAAATATGGTCTTGAATGGGAGCAAATTGAATTGTGAAGAGTCAGCGTATACCCAGGTGACACCAATGCTACATCAACATGTATTATCATTCCATTGGTGTTTGACCTTTCCCTCATGACTCTTTTGCACAACACATGTGTTTAGAGAGAGGCTGGAGCATCATGTAGATATTAAATGGAATAAGAAAAAACATTCATTTGAAGAGAATTGGCAAATACTCCTCACCTTGAAGTCCCTTCGAGATCCTCCCAATAGCTGAGCCTCCAGTTTTGGCAGCTGGCCTGGAAATTCTGGGTATGCCACATACCTTGGTTATTAGAAGTTTCATATCTGAGAATGCACATACTCTATCCTTGAAATATCCCCTGAAATACCAGGACATCTCCATTCATACTATGGGACTCATAGATAAGCCATTTAACCAGTCTGTGCTAGGAAAAATAATTGAATTTAGTCAGAAGACCTGATTTTAAATCCTGGTTGTGTTACTGATGGCATTGTGACCTTGGACAAGTCACTTTTCTCTTTAGTTTATCACAAGCAAGACTGCCCAATGTTGCAGCAAAATAATTTAAAGTCAAAAGATGTGTTGTTTTATCTTCAGTGTGTAAGTCATTTTACTTTTCTTTCCTTAGATTCATCTTCTATAAAATGAGGGGATGCTCCAACTTCTGGCTCTGTTTCCAAAAAGACCACTGCAGGCTGGGACATTGAAAGAAATCTTACAAGATGCAATTTAATCTGGATAAATGCAAAGTTTTATATTAGGGTTCAAACAATCATCTTGAAAAGTATGAGATAGGATGACATAACTAGAGAGCATTCATTGAAAAAAGTCTGGGATTGGACTCAAGAGTGAGACATTCAGCCAAAAAAAAGTGACTGTGATTTTGACAGTTACATCAAGAACTTTACAGTGTCGAAGAAAAAAAGATGCTGACATGAATATATTCTTCTAGTCAGACCACACCGGGGGTTTTACGTTCAATTTGGCATATTTGATTTCAAAAAGGACACTGATAAACTGCAGATTATCCAGAGGACAAACTTGGTAGCAAAAAGTAGATAAATAAAACATGTTCTAAGCACTTATTCTGTGTCAGACTGGCTCCAGAGCAGGTCCTACAAGGATGGGTTGAAAGAAGTGAATAACCTGGAGATGAAGACATACACTAGACCTGATTATAATTTTAAAATATGTGTAAAGGTTTTCCTGTGGATGAGGAATTTAGCTTACTCCATGCAGCTCCAAAGAAGAGGACTAGAACTGAGGGGTGAGGATCAGGAAAAGTTAGACTTCATCTAAGCACTAAAGTCACCCAATAATGGGACCAGTTTCTTTATGATAAAGTAAATTTCCTCTTCCCACCCCCTTAGAAGTTATACTCATACAGTAAAAGATTTTTTCTGATTGAAAAGCAGAGCACATTTCATTCAATTCTCATTTCACAAATGTGGAATATGAGGAGTAAATTTTGTGGAGAATATCTTGAAACATCAAGATTTTATCTCTGTATAACATACATACACACACATATATACACACATATACATATATATGTGTATATATGTATATATATATATACATACATACACAAACACATATATGAAAACCAACAAGTTACGTATACACTCCGTCAGACCATGGATATATTTGGAACATAGCTGGAAACACTGGACATAAAGCCCTCAGGCAGATGGCCATCCAGCTCACATTTGGATTTCAGTTTGATTTATAACATGGGCAAGCTGTTTATCTTCTCCCCACAAATCTCTCTGACCCTGAAGTGTCCATAGGACTGGTATGCAACAGCTCATGAGTAGAGTTAGCTTCACACACATTGGGCTCCAACTGGGGAACCAATCTCTTCAGAAAGCATTGGATCTGAGATTAAATAGGAATCCATAATCATGTATGGAGGGGACTTGGCTTGGGCTCAAACTACTCAAAGTGTTTCCCCAGCAAAATGTTTTGTTTCTCTTTCATGACTTTTTGATTTATTGAGAATACTCCTTTACTCTGAACAATATAACGCCCTGTTACAATGATCACACCATTTTAAGCCTAGAGGCAAACATACACACATGCACACACACACACACACACACACACACACACACACACACACACACACAGGAACACCACCATCACTACACCCCCTGCCTCAAGTCTACAGAGTCCCAGCTATGCTGCTTTAGATAATTTACTTTGACAAAAGAATTAGGAATACAAACACAGTTATTTCAAGCTCCCATTTAGGAAAATTCCTAACAGAAGTTGGATTCTCTTGTACTCATTAAGTAGGTATGTGTGTGTATATATGTGTGCATGCGTATGTATGTATATATATATATATATATAAGTGTGTGTGTATGTATTCATATACATATACACACATATATTTAGTGTATATTGCATTTGTATATACGTAATGTATATGTATATAAACATATATGTATATATAAAATTAAGTATTAGTATATTAAGTAATTTACACTTAACTTTTGGCATCTTTGTGGTTAAGGCACGATGTACAGCTCTGTAAACATTTGAGTAACAAAGTAACAGATTATATTACAGTGTCTGTAGATAGACAGACTCAGAGAAGTTAAGGGTGGTGGGGAAGTAGACTTTTCTCAGAACTTCCTTGAGTCCTTGAGTAGATGGGGACAAGTGACAATGTCAGCCTGAATCTTCTGCTCTGAGATCTACAAGGCTGATTGTCCTTCTGAATATCTCCTTTTTCTGCTCTGACTCAGTACTACCTTCTAATTTCTTCTATTGCCTGTTGACTCTGAGCTGATGATCATTTTCAGTTCTAGATATTTCCTCTCCACTATCCTATTCTTAATTTTTTCTATTCTATTTTCTATTCTAAAGTAGGATCAGCATTTTATAGATAATATAGATATATAATATATAGATAATATAGATATAATATATAGATAGATAGATATAATATAGATAATACTGAGAGTGTAACCAAGTTTCCTTAGCTAGTCCAAACACTTCCGTCAACATCTCCCAGGACTTTTTTTTTTAACCAACTTAATCTAAAGCACAGAACTGAATGATCGAGATTTGTTCTTACCTAGTGAAAGTGCCAGGGTATGACACGGTACCACTTGTTGCCAACGAGTTGATTTAACCATTTAATACAACCTCTTCCATCCTGACTCACATGAGCCAGAGAAACCCACTCTGGCTACTAGTCTACTCATAAACCCACACATCAAGGGCAAAGATTATAAGCCATTTTGTGTCTCTTGCAGTTGTCATTGCTAGAGAGCACAGAACTTTGCGTATTAAGAGCTCAATGAATGTTGGATTAAATTGAATCCATATTTCCTTTCCTTTGTTACTTTCCTGGAATCACAGGAGCATAAATTAAAGACTGTATGGGAATTTGGAGACTTGCAATCCAACCCTTTCATTATACAGCTGAGGTAACGGGGTTGGGATTTGCCCAGGGTCACATAGGTATTAAATGGAAGAACCAGAATATGAAGTCAGACAATTTGGCTCTAAATTGAATATTCTTACCCTTCTATCATGTTCCCTTACTCTCATCTCTATCCTACTCATACTTCAAGACCCAGATGAGAGAGTCCTTTTCTTCATGATTTTAGCCCACAGAGACCTCTCTTTTCTATAGGATTTTATTGGTCATATCAGAAATTTTGGCATTTATTTATGGGCCCACCCAGATATATTTGGGGAAAAAGTAACTAAATTAAGGGCAAGAGAGCAGAAGGAGAGGGGTGAGAAGTAAAGTCCAATTTTTATCAATTTCACTGTTAGAAGCTCTAGATGACACTCACTCATCATGGACTTGATTAGTTTGCCTGACTTGGCTAAATCAGTGAAGCAGCTCCTGACAATCAGAATGACCATGATAGGCTGTGGTTGCACAGGCAGCAACTATCATTCAAAGGACACACTGAGAGTGAGGTATGATAGAAAGTCCATTGGCCTTTCCTGCCCCAAATATTAGACACTGAAGATCCACATTTGGGCTAGATCCAAGCTATTCCATGCCAATATTAGGAGCCCCCACTCTGGAGCACCTTCAGGTACATCAACGAACCAAATGCAGAAACTGGCCCCATTGACATCAGTCCCACAGAAGCAAATCTGCGTGATCCCAGAGTATTTGGGGTAGGGCAGGGCAGGGGGGTGGTGTATCCATAGATTAAAAGTGTGGGTATTACATCTCTTCAATGCCTTCTATACCTAATGTTCTATGTTCTAGGACACATTAACTAATGCAGCTACTTAGATTCTAGTACCCCCTTTCTAGATATATAGCATATATATTAGCTTTTCACAGGTAGAAGCTCTTTTTTCTCCATTTTACAGATAGAGGGGACCTTATCCCAAGGTTCTTTGGCAAGTTGAATGAGGAATGGGAACGATGATAGGGAACTGGGGTGCTATTTTGAAAATAACTGCTGAAAGAGGGCACTATTGGCTTCAAGGGCTGTGTAAGATCCCAAACATGATGATCTCCCAGTTGGGCACTGAAGAGGGGACTGCCAAGAGAAGTCATTGTTCAGGTTAATGCATGGCACAGACAGGAGGCCTAACTCAATGTAGTGTCTCCTATGAAATGGGAGCATTCCATCAAGGCGTAGAAAATCATGTCCTGAATTCTTTATTTAGGAAAACCTGAGCTAAGAGCCTACCTCTGATCCTTGCCAACCATTGTGACCATGGTTAAGCTGTCTCCTCTGAGTCTCAGGTTTTTTCATCTGCCACAGGAGGCATCATGTGGCTGAACTGAGGCAGTAAAGTGCTTTGCAAACTTTAAAGCACTATTAAAAATGGCATTATTGCTGTCTTTGTCATCATCAACTGATTTATTGTCAAATAAACCACAATTTCCCTCCTGGGTTCCATGATGACTTTTTCTTTTCCTTTGTAGAGGAAGTATAGTAAAAGAGAGAGACAAATTGACAGAGAGAGAAATGGAGAGAAAGAGAGAAGGAGGAAGGGAGAGAGAGACAGACACAGAGCAGGTTAGGGAAAAAGAGAGAGTAAGAAAGGAGAGAGAGAGAAGAGAGACAGAGAAACAGGGACATACAAACAGAGAGGAAGAGGGAGGCAGGATAAAAGAGGAAGGAGAATAAAGAGAGAAAGAGACAGAGAGAGATGGATAGGAGGGAATGAGAAGTCCTGGACTTGGGGTCAGAAGACACACATCATCTCTATGGCCTTGAGCAAGTTACTTCCCCAGGGTGGGTCTCAGTCTCCTCTTCCGTAAAATGAGAAATTTGGAATAAATGACATCAAGGTTCCCTTCCAGCTCTCAGTGGGTTGAGATTCCAGGTCTTCTGCTTGCTAGTCTGGCCATTTTCATTGCTATTCTTAGTCTCTGATCTGTAAAATGGAGGTGCTGAGAATAAAACCTTCACTAACGACTTCTCAAGGTCACTTAAAAGGACAACAAATGATACACTCAAGGCGTGTCAACTTTCGTCCCAGCAACCTCATGGTATTAGGAGCATTATTACCTCAATTTATCGATAAGGAAACTGAGGCTCAGAAAAGAGAAATGATTTGACCCAGATCATTAAGTTAATAAATAAACTTCTGAATTAGGATTCTGGCTCTAAATCCGGCGCTATTTTATCACACTACCTATCTGTCAATCATAAATCAAATCTTTGATAGCAGGTGTTTGTAACTCTAAGATGCTGAATTAATGTGGGTTGTAGGAAGAGCCCTGAGGTTGACCTCAGAGAGCTGGGTTCAAAGCCTGCTTCTCTTTCTTCTGCACTATTGCAGCAGCCTCGTAATTGATACCCCTGCCTCCAGTCTCCCCAGTCTCCAATTCATCTTCTATTTAGTCACCAAAGGGATTTTCCAAAAGGGCAGGTCTAACCTGGTCTTCCCTTTGACTCCCTAGTACAGACTCTTCTGTTTGACATTTAAAAACCTTCACAAGTGACTTTCCCAGTCTCATTCCATGTTACACAGCTTCACGAAGGTCACTGTCCAGCCCAACTGCTCCTTTAGCTATTTATTGCTCACATATGACAATCCATATCCCTTTGTATGGGCTGTATACTTTGCAAGCTCAGCTCAACGTTCACCTAATACATGAGGGCTTTCAATTTCCCCCTAGCTACCAACATCATCTATCACACCTCCTCCAAATCAGCTGTCTATGTAGAGGCACCTGGAATCCCTTTGTGCGCTATGCATTTTCTGCAGTGTGAAATCAATGCTGCCCTTACTGATTCAGGAGTTGGAAGACTTGGCCAGAAACTAGAAACTAAGAGCAGTGTTAGAAGAACCCCAGACATCAGTCAGATCACGAGTCTGTAAGATCTTCCTGGAGCAGCACAGGACCCAGGCTCGAGAGGAAATGGGGGAAGAAGGGCAGCAGTAGACATGTTACATGCAAAGCAAGGACGTTGGATTGTTAAGACGCCTTCTGCATCTAAAGTCTTATGTTTCATATTCTAACGGTCTATGTTCTCAGTTTTCTACCAGGTGTAATATCGCATGTTCTAAAGCCCCTCTCAGCTCTAACATTGTTTGTTCTAAGGTGTCCCCTAGCTCTGACATTCCCTGTTATCTGTTCTAAGGTTCTGGCTCTGACATTTCTTGTTCTAAGCTCCAAGCTCTGTTTTAATCCATTCCCTGTTCCAAGTTCCTAGCTCTACATTCTCCCTTCTAAGGTCCCTCCCAGTTCTAACATTTCCTGTTATCTGTTCTAAGGTCCTAGCTCTGACATTCCCTGTTCGAAATATTCTTCCAACTCTGACATTTCCTGTTCTAAGCTCCCCTTCCAGTTCTGACATCTCATATTCTAAGGGCCCTGCCAAGGCATTATTCTATTTTGCAAGAGCCTTTCTTTCACCTTTACCAGTCTACATTTAATGTTCTACATATGTTCTAAGGTTTCTTTCAGCTCTACTTCCTATGATCTGTTAGTTTGCTCCCAAGCACATATAACACATAATGTCTTATCTCTCTCCCCTCTACTCCCCCCCCCACAAAAGTAAGTATCACCCTGGGAGCAAGGGCTATTGGGAATTCTTGGATGATTGTCAAAAAGAGTCAGGTAAAGCTGCCTGACATTCACCTGTGTCAAAAACACCTCTCAGCCTCTCGTGGGCCCATTATCAGCTGCTCTGTTTGCCAGTTATCTTCTGTCTACACCTTGCAGCCCCAGGTGTTCTGTCATCCATCATCCAGCCTTTGTGTCCTCCTTATGGGACTCCCTTCTGACCCCTCCTTGGAGCCAGGCCCCTTTGTGAATAAGTAAGTTTGCTCATATCCCCCAGTGATCTCATTCCAGTTCCTTTTTCCCCAAGCCCCATGCATTCATCATGCCTACTGCCTGAGTAGAGAAGGAAGAAGGGGGAGGGAAATGATGAAATTCCTGAGCAGTTATCTCTGAAAGAGTAGAATGGATAAATAGATCCGTCAAACAGACATGATGCTGGGAGACAGGAGATTCCATTCATTAAAAACAGGTGATGGTGGAAGCTTTTATCTCACATTATAAGCTGTTAATATAGAGAAGAAACATATTTTCCCTTATCTCTTCTGGGAAAAGGGGGTGGGGATGATGAGGGGGGAAACCTAACCTAGAGATAGAGGATTCTCAACTGAGCTTATTGGAGTTTCTTTCTCTAAGGCCTGACAGGTATAATTGCTCATAATCTCTAAGAGACCTTGTTAACTCATCAACCTTTAGAGCTCCTTTCCCCTCTGATGAATCAGGAAAAGCCTAGAGTAGCAGCTTCCTGGCCAGAGGATATTTTCAGGGTCATCCCCTCTCATCATTCCTCCTTCTCTCAATAAATGTAGAGGTCCTTGGTAGACTGGGATATGGAATGCTAACCCCACCTTGAACAAGGCTTGACTGTCTTCTGTCCCCAAATGATGCACTCCATGAGAAAATCACTCTCCAAGGTCCTGTAAGCATTGGGAGAACCAAGACTGCCACAGATGAGCTGTGCAACTTAAAATAAATCATTTTATCTCCCTAGGACTGTTTCCTCCTCTGTAAGATGTGAGTAATAACAACTATACAACTTTTCATGTATCAATTCACACAACAAACATTTATAAAATACCCTCTATGTGGCAAGCTCTCTATCCTTGATGAAAGAGAAATGGAGGCAGAAAGACTCTGATACATGTTATGTGACCCAGGGTAAATCAGTATAAGCTCTAAGTGTTCTAAGCAATTCTAAGACTTTAAACCTTTAAGATGGCACAGTAGATAATATTTTGAACTTGGACTCAGGAATGCCTGAGTTCGAATCCTACCTCACACTAGTTGGACAGTTCATTTGACCTCTCTCAAGCTCAGTTTTCTCATTTGTAAAATGAGGAAATATATTTAAAGTGATTTGTTAAAGTTAAAACACTTTACAAATGCTAGCTACTGTTAATAAGCTTGAGAGAAAGCACTGATCTACATTAGTAGGGGGCTTTCTTATATAAAAGTAGTCCCAGGTTCAGTCTCAGACTCTATATATGCTAAGCACTGGGGATGCAGAGACAAAAGGGGAAAGTGCATTGTAAACCTTCAAGTGCTCTAAAAAGAGATGACCATGATGATTTATTAGCCAACGAATCTGGTAAGTTACAAGGCTCGGAGTCAGTGGAAACACAGATTCAGACTGGAGTCACAAGTCATTGTCTGAAATTCACTATTACAGAGAAGACCTTCAGTTTGCCTCTCCCTTCCCCTTCTCCTTGTCTTGCTTTTTTTATATTTCAGTTTTCAGCACCTAGTACAGTGCCTGGAACAGAGTAAGTGCTTGAGAAATGTTTTTTTCATTCATTTGTTCACTTCCCTCCTCAATCTAGTACCTTCAGATTATAATAAACTGGAAAGAAAGTTTTTCCTTATTCCTGGAATGTCCTTCCCACCCCCAAGCATGAAACCTGTCTTCTTCATCTGTCAATGCTCCATTTTTGAAGGTCCAGTTCAAATGTCTTATCTTTCAAAAAGCTTTTTTTCTGATCCCAAAATGAAAGCTCTCTTTACCTTCTCTATTTTCAGAGGCTTTAGTCTCTTAAGTACTTCCTTCTCTACTGTACTTAACTGTATGCACGTCTTTTTTCCCCCACTAATCAATGAATGGATCCATCATTCAACAAACGTTTGTTAATTTGGACTCTTTGTCATTGAATCATCTGGGGCCCTGATTCTTTGTGTGTATTTTTTCCACCTTCCCCCTCTCCTCTATTTTTTCATTTCATACAGTGAGCTAAGGATAGAAGAAGGACATGTGATGTCATCAGCATAGGAAATTCTCAGGTTGAGGAAATTCCCTTTAAGAACTCTAATGAAATTAACACCGCCATTGCTCTGGAAAGGATATATTCATGAACTTCCCTATGTTTCTACACAGTCAGTCAGTCAATAAACATTTTTAAAGTATCTACTATGTGCTAAGAACTGTGCTAGAGATACTGGAGATACAAAGAGGCAAAAGTCCTTGTCCTTGAGAAGTTCACCATCTACTAGGGGAGAAAACAAACAAATATATTCAAGTATTCTCTCTGTCTCTCTGTCTTTCTCTCTCTCAATACACACACATATATATATATATACATATATGTATGTATATAGTGTATGTAATTGTGTATGTCTGTGTGTATGATAAACAGGATATAATTAAGAAAGGGAAGGCACTAGAAATAAGAGGATCTGGAAAGGCTTCCTATAGAAGGTAGAATTTTTGTTGGAACCTAAAAGAAGCCAGGGAAGCCAGTAGGTAGAGATGAGGAGTGACAACACCTCACATACAGGGGACAGTCAGGGAAAATGCCCAGAGCCAAGGGATGGAGGGTCTTATTCATGGAACAGCCAGGAAGCCAATGTCAATGAATCAAAGATCATTTGTTAAGGGGTAAGATGTAAGAAGATTGGAAAGGCAGGATAGTACTAGGTTATATAGGGGCTTGAATGCCAAACAGAGGATTTTGTCTTTGATCTTAAAAGTGTTAGGGAGCCACTGGAGTTTATAGGAGGGGAAGGGTGAAATGATGAGACCTGTGCTTTAGGAAAATCAATTCAGTGACTGAATGAAGGATAGATTGGAGTGGCTAGGGACTAGAGAGGCACCACCACCACCACCCCAAGCAGGCTATTGCAATACTCCAAGTGTGAGGTGATGACATTCTGTGTCAGGATGGGAGCCCTGTCAGAAGAGAGAAGGAGGCATATTTGAGAGATGCTGCAGAGATGAAATCTATAGGCCTTGACAACAGCATAGATATTGGGGGGCGGGGTGGAGAGAGAGTAGAGATACCTAGGTTTCAAGCCTAAGGGCCTGGCAGGATGTTGATGCCCTCTACAAAAATAGGGAGGTTTGGAAATGAGGAATAATAATAGGGAAGTCTGAGGAGAAAGATGATGAGTTCAGTATTGGATGTGCTGATTTTAAGATGTCTATTGAACATCCATTCTGAGATATCTGAAGGATAATTGGAGATTTGAGATGGGAGGCCAGCAGAGGTTGGGGAAGGATAGGTGGATTTGAGCATCATTTGCATAAATATGGTAATTAAATCCATGGAAGTGAATTCACCGATTGAATGGGGGGGGGGGGAGGGAGGACTGAACCATGAGGGATACCTCTGGATGGAGGGGGTGATCTGGAAGGAGACTGACAAGGAGTGCTCACCATCATACAGGCTGGCCCCAGGCTTTCAGGAAGGGGTGGGGAACTTAAAGGAGAAAATATCTGTAGGCACAATGAGGCAGGGAGCAAGGTGATTAGAAAGTCCCAAGCAGGATGTCAAGTCTGCAACTGCTTGCTACTCAAGGCTGCCCTTGAGCTGGTCAAGGCTGCTTTTCTGGTTTCTGGCAGCTGCAGGCATCTCCAGATTCTGCTACCTCTCTCTCCTCTCCCCTACATTCCCCTCCCCTATTCTCCTCTCCTCTCCTTAGGTGTTCTATGCAGGGAAAGGTACACTTCCAGGGCCAAAAGCTGCCTTTTTTCCTTTGGATTTTCTGGCTCGATTTCTTGCTCAAAGATCAAGCCTTAAACCCAATTCACTCTGGAGCTCATAGACTGGTCCCCAGGTCTCCAACCACCTAGCACAGAATGAATGGAAATACTAAATAGGAACTGTTTCTCTTTAATGCAGGAACCCTGAGGGTCTTCCCCTCCCAGTTTGATTTTTTTTTGCTACTAAAAGGGCCATCCCTTGAGTAATTACTTAAAGAAGTCTGTTCACTGAATGGGCATTACCTCACTCTAAATGAGTACCTAAAAAGACCTTAGCCTAAGAGGCCAGGGTTTCACATTACATCCTGGGCCATCTCCAGGCCACTGGATATCAGATGGCTCTTGATAAGAAAGTGAGATTGATGACCTTGCACAGCCCTCCCTCACTCAAATCAAAGTCAACTTACAAGTCATATCATCATCTTGAAGTCATGGTCCTCTCGAGAACGAAGGATGAATATAGCTACAGTTCTCTCCCAAAGGATCACTGGTATGTCAAGCAACTCTGAGTTTCAGAAATCCTTCTAATTGACTGTTGTGTAACTCCATTGTCCTACTCCACTGCAAAGAAGGGAAATCCTAACATACAGTGTAGTCATTACAAAGTCCATGTTCACACCTGGCAAGCAATCTTGGAGAAAGTGGTTCCTTGAGGCCAGGGACTCTGTCTCATCTAGATTCTAGATCTTCCCACCCCACAGCCCTTTCTCATACCCCCAGCATACTCATATACCCAGCATAATACCTTTACAGGAGATAAGAAATGTCTTTTGAATGAAGGAAAGGAAACAAACATGGTCATTACCCAATCCCTCTTTCAATTTGTAGCTATTGAGACAGGCTGACTATGATCCTGAGGCATCCTATTTAGATACCCCTCTTTCATAACTAAATTTTCTTTTTTAACTAATATAATCAACTTGCTTTGCAATGTCCCACTTCCCCCTTTCCACTGCTCTAGAAACTTCACTGGCTCTCAATTGCCTCCAGGATTAAATATTAACCTCTCTGTTCAACATTTAAAACCAAGGGATCTTCATGATCTGGCTCTCACCTAATCCATCTGAACCAGGGATTCTTAAGCTGGGGTCCATGGATAGGTTTCAGAAGATCTGAGAACATGGATATAAAATAGATTTAGATAGACACACATAAATATAGTACATAGGTATAGAGATATAGACAGAAACATAGGAGAAATAGAAATATATGTATATATATACATGTATGTATATATATATATTCCCTCCTATACATTTATGTATACACAAATATACATTGGTGTGAATGTATACATGTGTATGTGTGTGTGTATTTCAGCCCAAGCACCATTCCTTACCTGAGCCTTTCCTGACCTTCTGTCCAGGTCCTGGGTTGACCCTGTACTTATTTTGTATCTTTTCTGAACATGCCCCTATGTATGTATCTTACCTCTTCCAGTAAGAATATACGATCCCTGAAATGATCACGTTTATCTTAATATCTTTCAGTGGTAGTACAGTGTAGAGTGCATAGGAAGCACTTTTAATTAATCTTTGTTTGAGATTGATGTGAGACAACCCTAGAACACTTGGTAATTATGCATAATGGTGACCTGAAAACAGGTCCCAGTCTAATATTTGCCACTTAGTAGCTATACAACCTTGGATTTTTACCTCTCTTTCTTTCAATTTTCTCATCTGTAAAATGGGCATGATAATGGTACCTGTACCACCTGCTCATCAGATTTCCATAAGGCAAAGTACTCTGTAAAGCTCCAAAGTTATTGAATTTATTACATCACTATTATTGCTGTTAATTAGGGGTATGGGGCAGTGGAGAGATGTGGCCACATTCAGCACTCTGGACAGATAAGAGGTCAGGGAAAAGCCCTGCTTAAGGCCTTCAGCACTCCTGTCTCTCCGTACTGGATCCCTGACATGAGGCCCCTCCGTTCTGTGGGGCTGGGTTGCTGCAGCTTCTTGACCTCTCCTTGATGCCTGCCTGGCAGGGAGACCAAAGACTCCAGCAACTCCAGTGGCCATCAGCGGGGCTTCCTGCAGAAAAGATTTCCCAGAAAGATTAAATCAAATCTCATCCATGCCCAATCCTCCCTCCACAGGAGTTCATTGCTCCTCCAGTCTGTTCCCCTAGACTGGCTTCCTATTCTCCTCTAGGGACTGTATCAGTGTAGCAGACTGAGACTGTTGGCCTCCCTTCCCCCAATTCATTTTGAGATCTCTCTGAGTGGAGCCACAGCAAGCTGATGCATAACCCATCTCTCAAAATTAGAACTGCAGCTGTAGCGCAGGCATTTAAAAGGGCACCGGTGGGACAGAAGACAGATAGAGGAATTCAGAGAGAGCAGAATGGCTTGTCTTGAATAATGAGCTAGGCCCAGCAACCACCCACACAAAAGGCCTGCAAAGGTTCCTAAGCTGGAAACTGTACAAACACACTCGCTCCTGGGGACCACTTTAATCTCTATGCAGGAAGAGCACTGGCCTTACAGGTCAGGGGCTGCAGATGTAGTCTTCTTGGAAAGAGAAAGAAAAAATACAATTAAACTAACAAACATGTGAGAGAAACCAGAGGACAGATTAAATGTGGTCCTGTCGTGGAACAGGTATCCCAGACCTGAAGCGCAAAAGAACTTCCAAAGCCATCTCTTCCAGAGATGGAAATTAGACCAGGGAGGCTAACAAATTGCCCAGCATGGTACAGGTAGTAACTTCCAGAGCTGAGTTTGGAATGCAAGTCCTTTGACTCCAAATCTACACTTTACATTGTACCATGCTTTCTCAGACTAGAAAATCTCCAAAGTCCTTTCTGCTTTAACATACTGTGAGTTAGTCATCAAAGTTCACTTCCCTAGAGCAAGAGGGGACAGAATCAGGAGCAATCTCAGAAAAGTTACAAGGAAGCAGATTTTGATTTGATATCAGGAAAAACCTACCAACCATTATAGCTGCCCCAGAGTGGAGGGGACCACCTCATCAGATGATGAGGTGCCTTTCCTTAGAGGTCTTCAAGAAGAGGCTGGACGAATACTTCTGGGTTTGTTTTGGTTGTGGGTGGGGGTGAGGTTTTGGGGGTTTTTTGGTCTTTTTTTTATTTAGAAAAGGGATTACACTTAAATACAGATTGGACTACCTCACAGTGGTTTTCAATGTGTGGTCTTGGAAATTCTAGAGGTTTCTGAGACCCTTTGAAGGGACCCATGAAGCCAAAACTATTTTATAGTTATACTAAGACATTTTGATTTCTGGTAAGTTAAATATCAATAGATAGTCATTCACAAAAACAGTTTAATTTTGATGGGCCTGGAGTTAAGAAGACTCATCTCCCTAAGTTCAAATCTGTCCTCAGACATTAACTGGGTGACCCTAGGCAAGGCACTTAACCCTGTTTGCCTTAGTTTCCTCATCCATCAAATAAGCTAGAGAAGTAAATGGCAAAACTGATGTAATATCTTTGTCAAGAAAACCCCAAATGGAACCACAATGATTCAGATATGACTCAAAAACAACCAAAAATAGTCGAAACAGAAGTCCTTGCTCCCACCTAGAGATCCAACTGGACCAAATGAGACAGTCTTGCCTTCAAGGAATTCATGCTCTAATTAGGGGAGAAAGCACATAATATGAAGGTTAGTTTTGCTGAACTGTTCTTTTTCTCCCTCTTTATGAATACTTTATTATAGAACCATTGTTTTCTCATAGGGGTCAGGGGAAGAGGAAATGATAAGTTGAGCACTGTAGGTGCTATAAAATAAAATATATCAATGCAAAATTTATAAAGAAATATGAGAGACTTTATGTAAGGAAATTCTTGACTGATCAGGTGATGGACAAAATTGTCCAGCCTCGGATTGCAGGAGCACCCAAGCCAGAATTTGGATCTATGGGACCAGAGTTCAAATCCAAATCCTCTAAAGTTACCAGTGTAGTTTTAGGGAAGTCATTTTTCCCTTAACATCAGTTTCATCTGTGAAATAAAAAGTTTGGACAGCATAACTTCTGATTCTTCTTACAACTTTAGATATATGATCTATAAAATAAGTCCTGAATTTCCTCACATCTCTGAAATGCTGTGATTCAATGAACCACAATTCATCCCAGTAACTGGTTTGAAGGCAGCTAGATCAAGTACTGGATTTATAGTCAAGATCTCAGTTCAAATTCTGCTTTAGACACTTACTAGTCACATGACCATGAAGAAATCACTCAAACTTTTTCTTCTGTTTCCTCAACTGTAAAACATGGATAATAGTGGCCCCCTACCTATAGCATTTTGTAAGGATAAAATGAAATAAAATTTGTAAAGCACTTTGCTAGCCTTAACTGTCTACATCACATTTCTCCATCTTTTTCACAAGAAAAGCATGTGAGACATTATCAAATGCTGTATCCAAAAAATTCTACACAAAGATATACAAGTCTACTGACCTTATCTAAAAAGTCAATAAGCCTGGGATGATGTGTTTCTAACTGAATCCATAGCTGACTTTTTGTTATCATGGCTTCCTTTTCTAGATGTTCACTCACCCTCCCTTTAATGAGAGAAATTCTAGAATTTTGCCAAGCATCAAAGCCAAGATCACTGAATGAATGAATGAATGAAGCATTTGTTAAGCACTTACTATGTGTGGAGCACTGTATCAAGTCCTGAGAACACCAACAAGACACGAGCAGGACAGCCCCTGCTCCCAGCAAGCTCCCATTCTATGACCTGTAGTTTATAGACTAGTCTATGGTATAGTATAGGGAGAACATGTATTGGCTCAAGAGTCAGTGGATCTTGGCAAAAATCCCCCACTGATGTGTCCCACCAGTTTGACCTCAGGTAGGTCACTTCCCATCTTGAGGCCTCAGTACCCTCCTATATAAAATAAAAAGACTGGACTAAATAGCCATTGTGTTCCTTTTCAGCTCCAGCTCTAGGATCTCATGATCTCTTTTTTTGGACATTACAACATTCACCTTTCTCCAATCTCTCATTCTACATGATCTTTCAAAGATCGTTGACCAAAGCTCAGCCACCACACCTGTCAGCTCTTTCAGTCCCATACAAAATAGTTCATCTGCATCTGGAGATCTAAATTCTCTTAAGGAAGTTGGGGATCTCTAACTTGCTAATCATGAGTATCAACTCCCTGTTAGCCATTTTAGTTCTGTCCTTACCAATCCAAAGATCATTCTTCCTGGCGGACAAAACAGTCACAAAAGAGTTGACTATCGTATGCCTTCATTGTCAGCTCGAATCATTCAATACGCTGAAAGCACCAGCCTCTTCTGTTTCTTAATCCTCCTCTTTTCCCCAATATAGATTTTTTGAAATCCCCTTTGTCATTCTTCTTCTTCTTCTTTGCTTTCCTGGCTCCTTCAAAGGCTCATGGCTCTAGCCATTTTTCTTCTAAGACTATGTCATGCTTCTGTATTGATCCTTCATTACCTGCCCTTGCTTCTATCTTCTAGATGTGTCTTTTTAAAATCAGAGTTTGCTTGACAAGTGGCCTGTACATTCCCATCAATCTCTTTAGACAACTCCCCTTTCCTCTCATCGGTATTGTTCCTCTTTGTTTTATTTTCAGAGACTTTCCCATCCCTTCCAGGCTCACTTTCCTTGTACAATTTTAATCCATGGGCTCTCTGTTCTCTCAATACTATGGAATCTGCTCTGCAAATCCAGGAGATCTTTTTGACTATTCTGTAACACAGGTCTCCTTGCTGTTCCTCAAACAGGCCACTCCATCTCTGGACTCAGAACATTTTTGTTTTCCATCTCCATGACTAATATGATGTCCCTCTTTGTCTCCTCCTTCAGGTCTCAGCTAAGCAGCCTTACAGGTCTCTGTAAGAGGCCTTTCTCAGAACTCCTTATATTAGTGCCTTTTGAGCTTGAAGGGACTTGATAGAACAAATCCAGTCCTCTCCTTTTACAAATGGAAAAACTAAGATACATAGAGTTTAAGGAATGTGCAGGGAACCAAACTATTAAGTACCTGAGCAAGATTTCAGGCCAGCTCGTTTAGATTTCAAGTCCAGTTCTCCCTCCACTGTACTATGTTGCCTCGTCCTAGGCAAAAGGTTTAATTACTTACTCCATCCTTGGACTTCATCTCCTCTGTCTTTTGTCTTTACCTCAGTATAGGTTGTTTCTTAAGGCTGGCTTTTTGTATGATACTTCCAATAGATTTGGAATCCCATGGGAACAGAGAATGTATTTTTGCCTTTCTTTGTATCCCAGTGCTTCATTTATAGTAGATGATTAATAAATGCTTGTTAACTTGATGTTCCTTGTTAGAGCTTAGACTGATAAGTGCTGTAAAGAACCTGAGTTATCATCTTGTCTGATATCCTCATTTTATAAATGAAGAAACTGAGTCATAAGGAAGTAAAGTGACTGCCCAAGGTCACACAATACATTCCCAGAGAGACTGGAACTAAATAATCATTTTCTCTGAGGTCAAGTTTCATATCATGTGAGAGCAACTTGACAATATGGCATCCATGCCACTCCCCAACTTGACAAGCCCTAGTGGCTTGCTATTTTAGAATAAAATGTGAACTCTTCTAAGTATCATTCAAAGCCCTTCACTATCTGGCACCAACTTACCCTTCTGGTCTCATTGCACTCCCCTCTGCACTCTGTAGTAAAGCCCAGCTGGCCTCACTTGATCCCCATCTCCATGGATGGCCACTGGCTGCCCCTGTTCCTGAAATGAACCCCCTCACCTCTCCTGGGCTCTTAGAATCCCAAGTTTCAGCTCACATTCCATTTTCTCAATGAATCCTTTTCTGATACCCAAGCTTCCAATAATAGTTCTGACCTCTCCCCCCCCTCTGATATCAACGTGGGTCCACTTTGTATATACTGAAATATGTACCTAGTGTCTCCTCATTAAACTGTAAGATTCTTGAGGGCAAAGACTTTCTCACTTTTTTCTTTGGAATGATGGACAGAGAACCAGTCTTTCAGTCAGGAAGAATTAAGCGCAGAATTAAGTCCAGACTCTGATAAACGGGCTGTGTGACCTTGGACAAGGCACTTAGCCTCTAAAGGCTAGGCAACTCTAAGCCACAAAGTCACAGAGAAGCTGTTGACTTGTACTGGCAAGGGGTGTTACCTATACCAATGAAATCACAATTCCTCTCTCAGGAACTTAGCACAGAGTCTGGAACAGAGCAAGTTCAATAAATAGATGTTTGTTGTCTGGCTGTACCTCCTTTCTGATAATTCCTAAGTCATGATACATTTGGTCTGTTCCTATCTGTTCAAAATGTCAAAGGGAAAGAGATAGGTCTTTTTCATGTATCTATAGTCCATATGCTTTCCTTCCTTCCTTCCTTCCTTCTTTCCTCCTCTTTCTGTCTTTTTTCCTTCCTTCTTTTTTCTCCTTTCTTGCTTTCCTTATTTCTTTCCTTTATTCTCTTTCTTTCTTTTCTTCCTTCCTTTCTCCCTCTCGCTTTCTTTGTCTTTCTTTCCTCCCTCTCCTTCATTCTTTCCCTCTTTCCTAACTACTTTCTTTGCTTCATTCCTTTTTAGTATTTTCTGTTTTTTCTTTCTCTTTTGGGGGGGTGCCAAGATGAGGCAGGCCATCGCAGTGACATTTTCCCTGGAGGCAAATCTACAAATACAAAACTGGTTCCCCTGCCTCTAAAATTATCATCAATCCAAGGGAACAAGAAGGTCGTACTATTAAGTCTCTTGCTTTCTGGAAAATATCAAGAAGTCTCACTCTCACCTCTGGAGGGTCCCACAGCTTTTCTCAAAAATATCAGGGAGAAAATTAACAGTCCTGCCAGTATTGGGGATGCAGTTATTAGAAAATGGTTTAGGATGATCCTATGGTACAACCAAGCAAATGTCTCAACTGAATGAGAAAACATCTGGCCTGAGGAGTCAACCATTGCCCATCCTCTCCAATGTTCAGGCCAGATCTGGAACCTGGTGTTGCTCTTCTGGCACTATGGTTTAGCATGGATTTAGTTAAGCTGGAGGACAGCCAGAGAAAAATAACCTGGGTAATAAAGGATTTTAAGTCCATGTCATATGAGGATATATTGAAGGAACGATGTATGCTTATCCTGGAAAAGACTCAGGGCCTGGGATGTGGTAACTTTCTTCAAGTATCTGAAGGGTTTTCACATGATAAAGGGATTAAACTTGTCCTGCTTGACCCCAGATGGCAATGAATGAAAATGAGAGACAAATTACATCTGATTATAAGGAAAAGTTTTTTTTAATAATTAGAGCTATTCAAAAGGGGAAGGGGCTACTTTAGGAAGTGGTGATTTTCCTTGCAGCTGGAGGCCTTCAAAAAGAGGCTGAATGTCCATTTGTTGGGTGTGTTATAGACAGGTTCCATAAGATAAATGCAAAGTAATCTTCTTATGGGGGGAGTTCACTTCATCCTTTGCACTTGTGTCCCTGGATGCTTAGCACGTAGTGGGCCCTTTGTGAACACTTGGAGATTGCTGGATTAATATATTTTTTTTTATTGATATTATTCTCACTCTATGAAAAGGTAAATTTCAGTCTATCCTGGTCCCATCCAGATCCTGCCCATTTGGGTAATGGATTCTCCTTTAGGTTCAGTCCATTCAATTCAGTAAGTATTTATGCAGTGTGTAGACCAGGCTCCACAATCAGACTGTAACATATTCTATGATGTAAAAAGTACTAAATTTGGAGTCATATGACTTGGGCTTGAATGAAAAGAGAAAACAAATCATCCAGGCCCACAAGGAGCTTCTATTCCCCTGGGAGGGGAACAATAATCAGAACCTTTATTTTTTGATATTCATACTTGATTATAGTTTGATGCTACATTATAATGATGGGGCTCCAATGAGGAGCACCTTGGGCTAAGTGGTCCCAATGCCCACAGAAGTATTGTTCTACTTTCCCCCTGTTAACTCCATGTCAGATGGATAAGGCCTACAGTTTTTGATGGTATGAATTCTTGACCTGTTATGGGGGCATTGGGCCATTCTCCTTCTTTTGCCTTAGTGTTAGATTCTCCCACCAGTTTGTGGTCATGATAAAGAAAATCTCCCTACCCAAGCTTCATCCAAGCTTGATATCGATAAAAGACCCCAAGACCTTTTCCACACATCTGGATCTGCTTAGGAACGCTCCTCCTACATCTGGTATCAATTCCAACCAATCCCATTTTAAGAGTTTTCAATCTTGCCACCTGAACCCCAACTTTGAAGTCCATTCCACTCTAAAATTCTGTGATAACAAATTACTATGTGGTGAGGGTTAAATTCTTTGGGCCTCGGTTTTCCCATCTATAAAAAGAGGGGGTAGTTCTAGATGGCCTCTGAGATCTTTTCTAGATCTTTGATTTTATAATATCAATAATTATGTCAACAATTACTGGAATTTATATATAGTACATTAAAGTTTTCAAAGCACTTTATAGAGAGAGAGATCTCACTAACTTAAAGTTGGTGCTATAGAGATTATTCCCATTTTACAGATGAAGAAGCTGAAATTCAGGTGTGAAATGAATACCCAGAATCAGTACAGATTATATTCTCCAACTCAATCTGCATCTAAGGATAATTGTGAAAGACACAACAGCTCCTTAGACAAATTTCAGAATAAACCAATTTGTCCTTGCCCTAGACCCTATTTCCTAGCACCTCCTCTCTTCCTTCAAAAGCAGGATTTTCTAAATGTCTGACGTTTTTTACAGAGCTTCAAAATGACCTATCTCTCCAGTTCAGAGAATCCACACACACACTGGGAGATTCCATCTGGATTGGATGGAGATGTTAGAATCTTCTGTGAATCGCTTATGAGAATGTGATATCGGTTTTGTATAACTGGAAAAAAAAATAAGAGGCACTGCAATATTGCAAGTCTTAGGGAGAAAAAGAATAAAATTGAAAGAAGAAAAGAAAATAAGGTGGTTTTGTCTCAATGGACAATGTAACTATTCTTGGACAACGTGGAGGAAGGACTCTCACAACTGTTGGTTTACTGAAACCCCGAAGCAGAGAGGATCTAAGTCTCTAGAACATATCTCAGGGAAGCCATGAGGAAAAAAACCTTCTCGGATCTGGCTTTTGTTCACCTCCTTCCACATGATGGGAAACACCGAATCATAAAAGCTAGTTTAAACCATCTCCCCAAAAGAATCTCCTCTATGATGTGTGCGGTAGTGCTTATCCAGCCTCTTGTTGAAGAAGAACAATGAGGGAGACCCTCGCCTCTTGAGCTGGGTCATCCACTTGAGACAATTGACAATGTTAGAAAGCTTTCTTGATACTAAGTCTGAATTTGCCTCTTCTCAACTTTTTCTCATTGTCCCAGGAGAACATGGCAAGTAAAACAAATCTATGAAGTTCAATCATGCAGAAGTTGGAGTCAATGGACCTGAGTTTGAATCCACCTCTGGTATTAACAATCTGGGTGACTTTGGGTGAGTCCTGATCCCCATAGGCTTCAGCCTCTGCCACTTCTTTCTCCCTGTCCTCCTCCTCATTGGCATCATCATCATCATCGTTGATAAAATGATTGGACTGCATTAAAGGCTATCTAAAGCCCCTTACACTTCTAAATTTCTACATTGTAGGTTCCCACCCAGCTCTGACATTCTACAATAGGTCCCAATGATTCAGTTATGCCTCTCCAAGAATAAATCTCTATGAATCTAATTGTCTCATGGGCTTCCCAGAGACATTCTCTTCTTAGCTCAATCTCAAAATTCAATGCCAGAAATTAATTTAACCTCAGTCCCTTTAACACAAATCTAACAGAAGTACCAGGGCCATTGGAAGAGCACCCCAATATCCTGGCAAACAGTTCCATACCCTCACATCTCCCACCCTTTCCCTTCCCTTATGTGTGTAGAATGATTTGGTTTGGTCTCTGCTGAACACAGCATCAGGCCACTTCAAAGACCTTTCTCAGTCTGTCTGTTATCTGTACTAAAGATTGAGGTAGAAACTCTCATAAGCCATAGTTGTTCATGGTTCCTGGCAGGATATCACCATCCTGGCCACTGACCAGCTCCGGGCAGCTCCAATCCATTGATTTGGTATCACTGTCAAGCCTGCAGGTCCTTTACTGGGCATATTTAGGCTCTCTCTTTCCATCAAAGAAAAACAATTAACAACAACTTCCAAACAATCCTATTCTCATCTGGTTTTGTCACAGAGACACAAGGACCCAAGGTGATGAAAAGGAAAAAATGGAAACATTTTGAAATGTGAGAGCTGCCAGGGCTTTCAGGGACAGGATGCTGGGGAAAGTCTGCCTCTCAACTCATGGCCACATAACTTGGTTTTCTTCTAGTAGACCTCTCTACATTTGGAAAACTCTCACTAGAGAACCAGGTCTAAAGGCTTTGGGTCTATATTTGGGGATGAATGTAGCTATTTCCTTGCATTTCCATATGTTAATAGTAATAAAATTATTATTTTTATGGCCACTGTGTTAAGTAAGAGAAAGAGGGAACTGATTGTATAAGGAACATCTGAGAAGCAATTGCGGTGAGAGGCAATGAGGGCTTGAATTAGAGTGTTGTGCAATTTGGGGCAAGGGGACAACCTAATTTTATGAGATAAATCAGGAACACAATAGAATTTGGTGAAAATAGCACAGGACTTAAAGTCAGGAAATGTGTGTGTGAATCTGAATTACTGCTACCCAGGCAACTTCAGAAAAATCACTCCTCCTTTGAGCCTCAGTTTCCTCAGTTTTCCTAGAGAGTGCACGGGCAATGTTTTCAGCAGCAGAGCTAACATGGGGTCTCAAAGGACTGGTTGCTCCTCTCTTGAAGACCAGGCTTAGAGGCAGGGTGTAGATGACAGAAGATATGAGAGGGAGGGACACACTCATGCAGAGGAGACTTGGAGAAAGGGGAAAGGGGAAGCCTGAGTCCACCAAGACAAAATCAGACCAACTGACGTTTTGTCCAAAGCCATCCCTGGACTCCCTGGCTCATCTCTGCTGCAGGAAGAGAAGGGAATGGAGAGTCAGGAGAGCTTTCGGAAGATCTACCTCACTTACCCTGTCTCTCCATTCTCTCACAGGCAAGGCCAGATCGACCCTGGGGACACTGACACTGGCAGTCAGTTCCCTTGAGGACGGGCTCACCATTGTTGATGCAGGGCCCACAACGGCAAGAGTCATGCTCTGCTAGGTACTCATCCAGGGCCCTCCTCATGTTCTGCCACTTACGCTCATGGTGACCCAGGTTGCTTTGGCGTAACACAGCAAAGATGGGAAGAAGCTGTGGGAACAGGAGAGTCATTGGCAACAGTAGAACATACACTGAATTTGGAGTCAGAAGAGTAGAGCTCAAATCCCGTAAGCAACCTTGAGCAATTTAATTCAGTTCAACACATATTAAGTGATTCCTATATTCAAGGCATTGTGCCAAGCGTTAGTGGTACAAAAAGGAAGCCCAGTCCCTCCCTAAGAAACTTACACTTTACTAGAAATTTAAGAAAAGGGAAGATTTAACTGCAAATTAGTCAAGAAGAAACATGAAACACCAAGGATATACCAGGTACATACTAAAACCCAAACGTCCTCAAGGGCCTTCTGCTTAGAACCTTCCATGTTTCAGTCACTTCCAAATCTCCTAAGATTCTAGGCCTATAATAGTAAGGTTGATGATCTTCATTTGTCTCAGGGAAGTTAAGTGACTCCAATGGGGTTGTGAAGATAGCATCACAGCCAGGAGTTACTCAAAGGGATCCTGACTCCAATGCTTGTACACTTTCCACTATAACCTGGGGCCCATTATTTGGGATAGATCTGTTATTCAATATTTCTCTATCATGTTGAAATCCATTTTCTACTGGTAGAATGGATGGAAACCCATTGATTCTAGCTGTGCCTTATGAAGCTTTAGTAAGGCATAGGGCCATCTGTACTCCTGCTACATTACAAGCCATCCAACAGTGATCTTAGGCTCCCACCATTTTCTCCTCTCTTAATGGTTTTGGATTACGATGACGACAACTACTACTACTACTACTACTACTACTACTACTACCACCACCACTACCACCACCACTACCACCACTACTACCTATTTGTAGCCAATATTTATATAATAGTTGCTATGTGCCAGATACTGTGCTAAATGCTTTGCAAATATTATTTCACTTGACACAACATTACTGAGGTAGGTGTTCTTAATATCTCCATTGAGAGATGGAGGAAACTGTTTCCAATGAGGAAACTGAGGCAAAGAGAGCCTTGTTAACTTGCTCAAGCTAGTAAGTATTTGAAATCATTTTTGAACTCAGGTCTTCCTAACTCCAGGCTCACTGCAATATCCAGCTGCTAATACTCTGAAGCAGCATAGTATAATAGGAGTCCTATGACTAGACACAAAGAATTCAAATTCAAGTCATACCATTGACTGTACTAGCTCAGTTAAATCACTTAATTGTTCTGACCCTGTTTCTTCACCTGTAAAGTAGACAATTCAAATATTATGACCCTCAAAATATGTGTATATGAGGAAAGACTCAAGGTGACTTTCCCCAAAGTCACACAGCTAATAAGTGATGGAACTAACCATGAGAGGAGTTCAGGTTTCATGATCCCAAGTTCAGAATGATCCCTTAACCCACATGACATTTCAAAGTTTTGTTGTTTGTGGCTTGGTCATTTCAGTCATGGCCAACTCTTTAAGACCCCATTTAGGGTTTTCTTGGCAGAAATACTGGAGTGCTTCACCATTTTGCTCTCTAGTTCATTTTACAGATGAGGAAACTGAGAAAAACAGGATGAAGTGACTTGCCCAGGGTCACACAGCTAGTAAATGTCAGAGGACAGGTTTGATCTCGTGAACATGAGTCTTCCTGATTCCAAGACTAGTGCTCTATACACTCTGATGTTATCTAGCTGCCCCTAATTCAAAGATACATGATATCAAAGCACCTGCTATTGAGTCACAGGATCTAAGTTCAAGTTCTGACTTGACTCCTTACCGTCTGCATGATCTTAAGTGAATCATTCATTTTCTTGTGCCTCAAGTTCCTCCTCTGTAAAATGGGGGTAGAGGGAATGGACTAGATGACCTCTCAGTTCTTTCAAGTCTCTGATACTCTGAGTGCTGCTTGGAGTCAGATAATCTGTGTTCACATTCTGGTTCTCCTACTTATTAGCATTGTGACTGGGCAAATCATTTAACCTGTTTGTACCTCCGTTTCCTCATCTGTCAAATAAAAGAAGCTTAAACTAGATGGCCTCTGAGGTCCCTTCTAGGTCACTGTATATGGGTTGTATAACCTTTTATTTCTTATCTGGAAAGTTCCTATCTTAGGGATCATTTGTGCAAATTGTTTTATTACAAATGAGGAAAGTAAGGGCCCAGAAAGGAACTTGCCTAGACAGTGGCCAGCCAGAAATAGAGCCCATGTGTCTTGATGCCCAGCACAGTTGGTTGACATGACCTGAAAAAAGGAGAAGCTTCTTTCTTGCAAAACAAAGAGTATGCTGAGAACATAGCAGACAACTATTGATGACCTTGAAGGGAGCCCTGGGAAACCGCACAAAGACCTTAAGCAAATAAGCCTGGGGCTGAGATAAGGAATTTTCCAGGAGGATAGGGCATCCTAGCAGTGGCCTGAAGCCACAGGCATAATTGTAGGGCTGCTCAGACAGCCAACTGAGAGGTTGCCAATTGGTTTCCAGAAAGATTGCAGAGAATTTGGCCACCAATTGCTGGGGAATTTGCAGAAGAAATGGGGTCACCCCACAGCTGCAAGGGTGGCAGTAAGGAAAAGATATTTCTCACTAATAGAGCCTCTTATCTCCAGGGCCAGCCGCAGCCTGTGAGACAATTTTCCATTTACCCTGTTAATGGGGTTGAGTGTCAGAGGGAGCTCAAGCTACTTGCATCATGGTTCCCCCACCATTGTTTGATCAGCTTTGCTGTGGGAAGGTGACAGAGAGAGGGAGTGGAAGGGGGAGAGAGAGAAAGGGAAGGAGGGGAGAACAGGAGAGGAAAGGGGAGGAGATGAAAGAAAAGGAGAGAAGAAGAAAGGAGAGCAGAGGAAGTGAGGGGAGAGGAGGGAGGAAAATTTTAAGGAGGAAGGTCAGAGTGGGAGAACAATTATGGAATGGAGGGACCCTCAAGTTCACTTAGTACAACCCATTCATTTTATATATAAGGAAACTAAGCAGGTGAAGGGTCATGACTTCAGTGAAGAAGTAGCAGAGTCAGGACTGTAATCCGTAGGATCCCTGATTAAGAGCTGCAAAAGACCTGAGATGTTATCTAGTCTAATCCCTCATTTTACACTGGACAAATGAGGAAATTGGGCCCCAGGAGTTGAAGTGACTTATCCAGAATCACGCAAGTGGGAAATGAAAAAGACAGAATTCGAAACCATTCCTTCAATTAAAAATATAGGCAGAGAAACTGAAGCTCTTTTGTCTACCTGCCCAAATAAGGTTTGTTCATCCTTCAATGTCAAGTGCAAGCTTTCATTTCCATAAAGCCTTACCTGATTATCCCCCATTTTTTCTGAAATTCTAGCTAAGAAAATTCATTACTCACAACTAGTTCCTTGTGTGAACTTAGACAAGTCATTGCATTTCTTTGAACTTCAGTTTCCTCATCTATAAAATGAGGGTACTTGACTCTATAATCTCTAATACCAGAGAATCATAGAATGTCATAAAATTGCAGAGTTGGAAGGGACCTCAGTGGTAATCTAATTCAGTTACTCTTCCTCAGTCAGAAAATAAAATATTAAAAACTTAATATGTGTCAGCACTCTGCTAAGCCCTAGGGATAATAGAGAAAGGCCAAAGACAGCCCCTGCCCTCAAGTTGCTTACAAACTAATGAGAGGCAACACATAAAAATCTGGAAAGAAGAGAATATCCAGTGAGGGGGGAAAGATGAAGACCTATATCTATGGGGGAGATGATGACATAGCTATCCACATCCCCCTCTTTAAATGGAAGACCATGGAGGAGCTCTCTAATATCTACCCTATACCCTCTCCAATTAGAAGGAAGGAGAACTCCAGGACCAAGAGGATATTGAGAAAAAGGGAATTTCAGAATTGATTTAATATTGCAAGAAATTGAGTTATTAGAAACAATGTTGAGGTTCAAGGCATCAGCTGGGTGAGAGATGAACTCCTCTAATATGAAAATCCTCTCTGTGACATCTCCAATAAGTGGTCACCTGATCTTTGATTGAAGGCCTCCAGTCATGTAAAATCTCCCACTTCTGTTCAATGTTGCATAATGAGTGATATTAAGAGTTGCTTTTATAGTGAGATATCCTTGAAGCCAGGAACACCTGATTGCATTTTACCATTGGCATACATTGGCTGTGTAACTTTAGGCAAGTCACCTAATCTTCAGCACTCTGAGTAATTCTCTAAGTCTGTAAGTTGATGAAAAGGTGCCAATCTACATTTAAACATGAAATTTCTCATCAGGAGTTCCTTATATCAAGGAAAATGCAGGACCAGTTTCTATGGTATCATGAAGTCTAAATTTGTTTATCTGTAACTTTCACCCATTGATCCTCTAGTAGTTCTGTTCTCTATGACCAGGCAGAACAAGTCCAAACCCTCTCCTATGTGACACTCCTTCATATATGTGAAGACTATTATAAAGTTTACTTCAAATTTTAGGATATTTATGAGCATGATGACAGAGTTGCATCAGTCACTGAAGCTTACAATAAGTTGCTGGCCATGGTGCTGACCTCATGGGCTCATCTGACATGCTTATACCTGGATTCAGCCATAAGGGACTATCCCTTTCCAGGTAGTTCTCACAAGAGAGTGGTGGGGCCTTACAACCATACTATGTCTCATGATTCTAACCAGACAGCTATTACCAATAATGACGAATTGCCCTCCTTGGTAATCTAGCTTAAGCAGAGGTTCATACACCAAAAAGATACTGGCCAGAGGTTCATGCTATCCTAGAGAAAAAGAAAACAAGGCATATCTTCTTGAAACTATTGCTTAAAGTCTTGATTGAATGAAATACCCTAATATTCACAGTACACTGGATCCTACAGGGGCAACTTTCTTTGGTGTCCTAACTCTCACACAAGTTTCTTTGCTCTATCTATACACAACATCAGCTTTCACCCATAGTGTACTAACTCCTCAAAGAAGTAGGAAGAAGACTGTACATCAAGACCAATGCTGAGGGATTCCTTGGTCTGCTTTATATGCCATCATTCCTGTGTCTATTTTGGCAGGACTAGCAGCTGGTCTCAGGAGACGTGATTTATGCAAGCTGGGTTTGAACTTTGCCTTTAGCCCTTATGCCAGAGACTCTGCTTTTGGATTACAGTCACCATCAGCTATGAAAGTGCCCTGATAATGACAGAAGTGGGAAAATGTTATTCTGGTAGCATCATCAGCACCTAGATGGATGGACTGATTGACACAGAAGGGAAGAGAGTGACCCTTTCAGGAAGCCAGTCATCCCAGCAGTCAGGTACCCTCTGAACATATTGACAAATATACTTTACTTGTAGCCTCCTCCAAGTCATCCTCATCACTAGATCCTTAAATCTTTCTTGGGAACACAGCAAATTATATATTTACTGTTCACCTAAACCATAATTTTCAATCTTTACCTTGAAGTTTTCTTCAAAAAAAGCAGGAAATTCAGCTTTGGGCCATGAAAGTTTTTAGAATACTATGAATATGAATTTTTCAATTTAGGCTCAAATCACTCATCACTCAGTGACACCAACTTCCATCACCTCCACAAGTTTCAAATGACTGAAAAATCAGTTTTTCAATTATTGGCAGAGAAACAAAATTAAGTTTAATCCATCCTATCTCTTTCTAACACATGCAATGTTTTACATTCATTTGTCACTGACAGGTCTGTGTTGTAATGGACCTTTGGCTTAGGTATATTTGTTTATCTCAAAAGAAGGAGTATGACTATTCCATTTGAAGTGAGGTTTTTTTATTTTAGAAACATTAGAGATTTCATCAGTGTGGGAAACATCTTCCATCAGTGCAAATCAGCAAATAGTCTGGGATTGCCTGGCATACTGTTAAGTAACCTGCCTATGATCACAAACCATCAGGCGTAGGAGCCAAGAGCAATGGAATTCAGGTCTTACTGACTACTATGCTACCTTGCTTCACTTGCGTAAAGGCTAATATGCTACCTTGCTTCACTTGCGTAAAGGCTAAAGATCGTGCTGAAGCTATTATCTCAAGGGTATCAGGAACACCCAAAAAAAGACACTCCCTTTACCAACGACAGTCATTACCTTTTCTGCAAATTACAGTCTAAGAAAGTTGTCTGGAGCACTGAGAGGTTAGATTATTTATCCAAGGTCATATAACTAGTATATATCAGAGGCATGACTTGGGACTCAGGTTTTATTGGCTGCAAGATTCACTATACCCATCTATATGCCACATTGCTTCCCCTCTCATCTATACCTCTAAGGATAGAGTTCTATTAATTATCCCACCCAATTAAAAGCTATTACCTTTGTTACTCTTTTTTTAAATGAAATAATGAGAAAGGCAATTCGAACACTCCTTTAGCCAATCAAGGACATTGTAGGAGAAACTGTGTCATACCTTAAAGAAATTGTACAAAAGGAAGAAGCTATATCAGAACCAAAGGAAGAGTTTCCAAGGACTTGGAATTGAAAGGTTGGAGTATGTCATAATAACACATTTTGAGGAGATAAAGGAAGGACTGAGTTTTGGCAGAGAAGGCAAATATTGAGGAAAGGTATTAATTTTACAGGTATCTTGGAGCAGAAGATCAGGTAATAGAAGTCCCAAGAAAGAGCCAGCTTTTTCCACAATTTCCTCTTCCAGTGTCTTCCACAGTTCCTCTAATAAAATATGTGACTTCACTACCTAAACATTTCCAGTAAATGGAACTTTGACTTTACCACAAAGAGGTCAGGAGTTAACCAGAGAGAGAGAGATAAATATAAAGTTAGGCAGAAAGCATAAACTCTGCTTAAATGTTAGGAAATGTCCTAACTGGGGTCTCGGAGTGAATGCACCTGGTCATATGTTTGCCCATCTAAAAAACTCAAAACAAATTCCTTAAAGCCAAAGAAGAAGGAACCATGCAAGCCTCAGGCTTAAAATTTGCTATCGTTGTATTAAATAATTATATTAATTTTTAAACATCCAATAAAAAGGAATTTTCTCTATTTCTTCATCGTGCTCTAAATCTTTTTGATTAATGCATCATATGGCTAAATACAGTGTTAAGCAGAACTTACCACCTTCCTAGCATAACCGAGAGAATTCTGAAAGTGGGGTGAAAATGTCACCTGAAGGCCATTTGCCTCCTCGATACCCAGATCAGAAATGGTGCTTCGCAGGACTCAACCCTTTTATCTCTGGTACTCTACACTGGGGTCCCCAGCACCTTAACTGATCAATGCTTCATCAGTCTTACTAAAGCCATCTCTAACAACGTTATATTTGACTCTATGGCTATATTCTTGTTAGCCTCTCTGCCACCCCAAACACACCCTTACATATTTAAACATTTTTAAAAAACATAAAATGGGAGAAGAAATGGATATTCAATTATATTATCTTTAAAAGCTTTAATCAGGACAGATTTTAAAAGGGACACTCAGCTGGATGGACAAATCTTCCCTCATTTGGATACGAGAAGCATAGAGTTTGAATGTAATCCAACCCTGAGGACATTCTTGGAGTTATCTATCAGTGCCTCACTTCCCAGGGCCCTCTGAGCAGGATCCAGGCAGTGACCAGATATGAAGTTTCTGGTCTAGCTCACTTCAGGGGCTCTGGGTGAGAAATTGACTCCCTGTGGTGAAGCACAGGGGAGGCTACCAGGTCAGTGCCCCGTTACATTTAATCTTGTACTCTGATGGACTCATAATAAAAAATATGAAATGATTTGGTCTGCTTCACTTTCATTCCTTCTGGCCGTGGAGTTTCTTCAACTGAGAAAAGACTTACCTCAAAATCAATAACGGCGGGATTATCCTTTAACGACCTCCCCCAGGAAAGATACGTCTCAGCGGTCCAGCTGTTGGAAAGGCCAGAACTTGATACAGTGGTTCCACCACGCACGCGTGATATAATGTCCTCAACACCCATGTTTTTCAAGGGCTCAGCTGCCGTGACATGAAAAACAGAGTTTAGTTCACTTACTATGAATTCTATTCAATTAAAAACACTCATTAAGTGTCTAATGTCTGCAGACAATCTGCTGAAAATTAAGGGAAATTAGTACTGCCCTCATGGAACTTAGAGTATCATAGAGAAGAATCGTAATAGAAATGATGATATACAAAATGAAACATGATTGCTTCATGGGCTGGGGAAAATTGCCATTATAAGCGCAAAGACAGAATAGCTAAGTTTGGGGCTTCTATAACGTAAACCCATTCAGTCATGAATTATTTTTTTTTAATGTGAAACACCTACTGGGTGTAGAGCACTTTGCTCTGAGGAAAGATACAAAGTTTGGCTGAGACCCTCATGCTACTGTCACAAGGAAGACAGTTATATTGGGTAGATGAATTGAATGGGTTTGCAATAAAAGCAATCTATTACTGCTTGCTTGGAACTTTCCATATTTGATTTGGACAATGGAGGAATTCCATCCAGGTGTGCCCCTGATCTCTGTTTGGAGAGAGCCTCTCTCTCTCAGAGATCACTCATCTGACTAGATCCAAGAAGAAATTCTCCACATGTGGACTAAATTATGTCAACAAATAGGCAAGATGCAATATAGGAAAGGTTCAGTCTAGTGTTGCCATAAGTTCCAGGAAGGATATAAGAACTTAGCTCTATGTGGCCAACTGAAGCAGTTCGGGTAGAAGTCACTGGCCTGGAAACCCCTGTCTCCTTAGTACCTAACACAGGACCTGGTTTATAGTAAGCAATACATGTTCGTTAATTGACTGGTGAATGCAAGGTAGATTTACATACAGATCCAGTCGGGCTGGAAGTTTGGGTGAACATAGAGCTCTGCACTTTGAGTCAGGAGGACATGAGTTCAAATCCAGCCTCGGTCAATTACTAGCTGTGTGATCCTGAGCAAATGAATTAACTTCTATCAGACTCAGTTTCCTTACCTGTAAAATAGGAATAAGAACCATAGCTATCTTCTGGGATGGCTCAAATGAGATGTCATTTATTCAGTGCCCATTATCTGCATATCATTGCACTGGGCACCGAGAGAGATGTGATCCACAGTCCCTGCCTTCACAAAGCTTCCCAGAGGGTGAGGGCATGCCACTATTATAGCTTAACACTTCAAAGATTTGGCTTGCATCAAGTACGCACTTAATAAGGGCTCATTAATTGAGTGATCTATACTTTCATTGGTTTGGCTACTTTCTCTTAACACAGATAGCAATTTACACATTGACTTAGCAACTTAGCTTCAAGTATTTTTGTGGCCAAAAAAATTCTTCACCCTACTGACAGCCTGGTGATAGTACACATTGGATGTAGATTCAGAGATATCTATGAAGGTAGAATTGACAGGACTTTGTAATTGATTAGATAGAAGAAGGAAAAGAATAAGAAGGCCCAGATCTTTGAGTACCATATCTTGAAAGGATGTTGATAAACTGGAGAGTGTGAAGAGGCTATGACTTGTGTGGTGATGAGGCTCATGCCATCTGAGAAAAGGGTGAAGAAACTGGAAGCATTAAGCTAGGGAAGAGAAGACTTAGCAGAGCCCAAAATCTGTCTTAAAAAGCAGCATATGATTGAACAAACATGGGTTATGAAGTCAGAAGGTCTGGGTTCAAATTCTAACTGCCACTCATTAACCATGTGACTTTGGACAAATCATTTCCCCTCTCATTCTCATTTGTAGAAGGAGAAGCTTAGACCAGGCTCCTCTGAGGCCCCTTACATGTTTAGATCTATAATCCTAAGGTCCTGAATATTCAAAGTGTTGTGAGGAAGGACTGTGCTTACTCTGCTTGGTTTCAGTGGTGAGAATTAGGAGCCAGGGTGGACATTGCTGAGAAGTGGATGTGAGCCTGATGCAAAGGAGAAAACTGATTGAAATTAGGGCTCTCCATAAGCAGAAGAGGCTGCATTGGAGAGTAGTGATCTCCTTGAAATCTTAAAAGTCTAGCTGTCTGCTTATTGGACCTGTTTTTTGAAATGATTCTTGCAGAGATATGAGTTGGACCAGATGCCTTCTGAGGGCTCTTTCAATACTGAGATCCTGATTCAGTGGACAGTCAGAGGTAATGGACAATGGGAAAAACTGGCGTTCATGGTAAGTGATTAAGGCATTTGAAAAGGACTTACCATAGGATCCATCTCCTCTTTTCTTACAATCAAAGCCCGACAACTGACCTTGAACCACCTTGTATTGGATACCCAGGGATGCTCCAAAACAGGAACTTATAGCTTCATCCGTCACTTCTAGAAAAAGAAAAAAAGTTATTGGAGAAGGAAAATGAGAAAGAGAAGGAATGGAATAGGGACACAGAGAGACAGACAGACAGAGAGGAAAAGGAAGAGAGGGAGTAAGGTAGAAGAGGAGAGATCGTCCAACATAAATGAGTCATATTACTTAAAAACAAAAGAAAGTATGGGGAACATGAATGTTACGGTTGATGTTGAGGACAACCAGGTCCAATTCATGGGCTCTCCGTTGGAAACTATTCTCTACACTCGATGGACCATGGAGCTGAGCCTTTTCCTAACATCTCTGGCACCCTCAGGAGCACCACCATCCTCCCAGGTACCCAGACTCAAAATTCAGTGAATGTTTAGGGTTAAGGTGAAACCTAACACCCTCATTCATTCCTGCTGTGTCCTCAGTTGCCCAATCTCCTCTCACCCAGCATGACCAGCCCTCATCCCCTCTTTCCTGGATGCTTGAAAGTCTTCTTTTTTACTTTAAACTTAAACATCAAAGTAAGATTTTTCACATTTATAGTAGAAAAAAAGAGAAAAAAGATCAATCAGAAAACTGTATATCTCTATTATATACAGCTCACTTTTTAAAAAATGTACAAAATTAAAAGTGCAATATTCAAAACTACTCTGTTATAATTCTTTCAGTCTTCCTGTTTTGTCTATGAGGATTTTTTTTCTTTTTACTAAATTAAAATTGGCATTTTGAAATGTATCAAAGGCTTTCTTCATTTTCTTTTTTTCTTGTGGCTACCCATAGCAACCCCTCCCTGAACCCCCATTGTTTTTGAAAAGGAAAAATTAAACCATTTAAACAAATATGTACGGTCAAGAAAAGCAAATTCCCAGATTAGCTGTGTGTGATAACATACATCTCATTCTGCATCTTGAGACCATTCTCTGTATCAGGAAGGGGGATAGGCAATTGCTTTTTAATGGGCTTTCCTGATTCGGGCTTCCCTCCACTCCAATCTATCCTCCGTTCAGCTGCCAAAGTGATCTATCAAAAATACACATCTACCCATGACTAATTCCTACTCAATAAATTCTTAGAGCTCCCTATTACCTCCAGGAAGAAATAGAAGTCCTTTTGTGAATTGTCCCCCATCCTTCACTTTCCATTCTTTTTATATTTTGCTCTCTTCCCCACATTCTACAATCACACTATACTATATATTCCATTTCCTGACTCCACACTTTTTCCCTGTGCTCTAAGCCTGGAATACTCATCTTTCTTACCTCCAGCTCTTACCTTCACTGGTCTCCTTCAAGACTGAGCTCAAACCACACCTCTTGTGGGCCATTCCTGATTCCACTTCCCTTAAAGATTACCTTCTATCTACTAGACATATACTTTATCTATTATCTCCCCCCATTCAACTGTAAGCTCTTTCAGAACTTTCAGGAACTCTGTTTATGCTTTTTTATTTTAATCTCAAGCACTTAGCTCAGTGCCTAGCAGATAGTAGCACCCTCAGGGGCACCACCTTGGTCCTTGGTTAATGTTTGTTGACTGATTAACTGACCCAAAATGACAGTCCATATACTTATGCCAAAATGGTTGAATTACGTTCCAGAATGATTTTTCACAGGACTCAACACTATGGTATATGAGAACTAGTGGTATGAATTAGGGACATTTAAGTTATAAAAAAGAGAATTTCTTGGGAAACATGAGGGGGATCTTCAGGTATAGGAATGCTGTCATTTCAAAGCAGGTTTAGACTTCTTTGGTTCAGGCTAGGGAGCAGGAGTTGGAATAACCAATGGAAATTGAGAGATAGTATTGTGTGGTGGATAGTCCTGGCCTTGGAGTCAGGAAAAACTGGGTTTGAATCCCATATAAGATGCTTACAAGCTGTGTGACTCCTAGATTGTGAGAACTAGGAGTCATGGAGATCACTAAGCTCAACCTTCTCCTTTGACAGAGGAGAAAGCTAGAACCAGAGAAAGGAAATGACTTGCCTAAGGTTACTCAGTTAGGCTGAGCCACATCCAGAAAAATATTTCAAGTATAAGATTATGCCAAGTCCAAGTCTTCCATGGTATAGGGGAAATAGCAGAAAAACTAAGTTTCAACCCAAGATCTGGCCACTTACTACTTGTGTGACTTTGAGAGAGCCCCTTTCTCTTTCTGGGTCATAATTTCAGCATCTATAACATGAGGGGGGTTAGAATCATGGGGTATTAGACCTCAAAGGGAAAATGAAGATCATCTGGCTCCATTCCTTTGTTCTATGAATGAGGAAACTTTATCTTATAGAAGGTAAGTTCCTTGAAAGTAAGGACTGTTTCACTTTTGTCTTCATATCTCCAGCCATTCTCCTAGCATCTGACATATAATTAATGCTTAATGCTTACTGGATGGCATAACAAAAGTTTCTGTCTAGTCATTTTTAACCATGTCAGACTCCTAACAACTCCTTTTGGGTTTTTGTTGACAAAGACACTGAAGTGGTTTGTCATTTCCTCATGTAATTTGACAGATGAGGAAACTGAGGCAAACAAGGTTAAATGACTTACCTAGAGTAACTCAGCTAGTAAGAAGTGCCTGAGGTCAGATTTGAACTCAAGTCCTCTTGACACCAGGCCTGGCACTCTATCGACTGCATCACCTAGCTACACCTTAACAAAAATATTTTAATATATTATCTCATTTCAACCTCAATCCATCAACGAGTGTTAATTAAGCACCTACGCTAGAACTAGTGATAAAAAGACAAAAATGAGAAAAACCCGTGTCCTCCCTTCTACTGAGGTGAAGGAAGGGATGTTCTCAAATAAGCAAATACAAGATATAGACCAAATAAATACAAAGTCATCTGGTGAGTCCCTAATAACTTTTCACTTTACAAAGGTGATGTCATTTTGGTCCTCTTTGAAGATGGACAACAACCAACCAACCAACCAACAACTCATGGAATCAGGAAAGGATTCTTGGAAAGGATATTTCATTTGATTCTTGAAGGGGTTTCAAGAGGCACAAATGAGGAGAACATTATAGATAAAGGTAACAATTTATATGCAGAGACCTGAAGGTGGGAGGTGGGATGTCATGTACAGGAAAAAACAAGTAGTCCAGTTTGACTTGAGCACAGAGTTCATGACTGGGGAGAAATGTGGGATCAGGCTGGGTGGAAAATCTGGAACTAAACTATGAAGGGCTTCAGATGTCAAACAGGAGTTTGTATTTTATCCTAAAGTCAATGCAGGGAGTTGGGAGGAGACTGGAACTTAATTTTTAAAAAAATATCAGGCAGCTAGGGGGCACCGTAGTGCACTGGACCTGGAATCAGGAAGATCTCTTTTCCCATGTTCAAATCCAGCCTCAGATAATTACTAGCCATGTGATCCTGGGCAAGTCACTTAACCCTTATCTGCAAAACAAAAATGGCAAACTGCTCCAGTAGTACTCTGGATACTCCAGGAGTATCTTGGTGACTTGAAAAGTGGTTGTGCCCTTGAAAGAATCAGGGAAGATAAGAGAAAGTGTGGAATTAGGGGAAAGAAGAGTTCTGTCTTTGACATGTTGAGTTTAAGACATTTATGGGATATCTAGGTAGAGATATCTAGCAGAGACTTGGATACTAGGGAATGGAACTCAGGATAGAGAAGAGGGCTTGATGTGTAGGTGTCGGTTTTCCATCACCTTGCACTGAAATACAAACTTGTATTTCAGTTACTCAATGCCCTTCACAATGGGGTTCTAACCTCTTTCTGTTGTTCATTCTTTGTTCTCAAAGAAGACCAATGACATCCAGAAGATGATGTCTTGACTTGCAAGTGAATTGGATTTAAGTGAGGCAAAGGTGTACAAAGTCATCAACTTCTCTCCTCCAGAGTCATCGGAGTCCAGTAGAAAGACATAGGTCAAGACACTGATGATTGCCCTAGATGCAATGGGAGGCCATGGCCTTTTTGAGCTAAGGTCTTTCCTATCTTTTTAGAATATTTTCAAATCACTCCTTCTCACACAATCGACAGTCCCAGCCAATCACCTGCTTGCCACTTCTAGAACACATGTCCCTTCTTGCACCTAAGGGCCATCCCCATGCCTGGAATTCTCTCTCCATCTCTGCCTTTTTAAATCTCAGCTTCTTTCAAATTCTAGTTCAGTTACCACCTACTTTCCGAATTCCCTGAGCTGCCAGTAATCTCCTCACCATTGCAGTGTATTTTTCATGTACTTTATATTTATATATCTGTGAAAATGTCTTCCCCTAGTAGAATATAAGCTCAAGGAGAATAGGCCTTGTCTCCCCTTTTTATTTGTATCCCTAGTCCTCTTCTCAGCTTTTGCTCAGTTGCTTTTCAGTCAAGTCTGACTCTTTGTGACCCCATTTGGGGTTTTCTTGGTAAAGATACTAGAGTGGTTTGCTATTTCTTTCTCCAGTTCATTTTACAGAGGAGAAAACTGAGCCAAACCAGGTTAAGTCACTTGCCCACTATCACACATTTAGTATCTGAGGGCAGATTTGAATTCAGGTCTTCCTGACTCCAGACCCAGTACTTTATCACTGAGTCATCTAGCTGCCCCACTTTTCCCAGTGCCTAGTACTTAATAGATACTTAATAAATGCTAGTCATTTGCTTGGAGATATCTGCATAAAGATGATAGTTGAATCCATGGGAGCTGGGGAGATTATCGATAAAATATGGACCCATGCAAGGTAGGTATTTTCAAATATAATTTTCCCATTGCATAAATTAGGAAACTGTACAGAGAGGGATAGTCACTTACCCACAGTCTCTTAGCTAAGAAGTCTCAGGACCAAGATCTGAATGCTTCTCTCTGGTCTCCTAACTGCAAGTCTGGCTGCTGTTGTTTCTATTATACTTCCCTTTTTTTGAGTAGCATATAATTGGGGAGCTGAATGGTACATTTGAGAACACTTCATTGAATCTCCACATTTGATAGATCCAGAAATGGCGGCCCAGAGAGAGGTGATAGCTTGCTTAAGGTCACATAGTTTATCAGCTGAGAGAGCTCCCAAGCTTCCTCTTCTTCCCTCATGCCATGGGCTTCTGGGTAGGTCCATAAAAACACTAAAATGGTTTGTGTTATTGTTTGGAAAAATCCTGGATGAAGGAAAAACATCATTCTGAAGTGTCTGAATCAGATCCAAGAGACTCTCAGCTCCAGGAGGAGGGAACTGGTTAAGTACCAGCACTCAGCTCCAGGCAAAGGGCTTTTTTATTTCCTGCCAGCCTTCATTTAAGCACTTTTAATTTTTAATGTATTACTAATTGAGGGAAACTTAGCATATTTAATTATTTTGATTAAAAATATTTCAACAGTTATAAACAAAAGTGGGTGAGATGTGCTCCCTGGCAGAAACTCGAGTGATTACTGAGGTGAGTGGTATAGTGGAGTGTCTCCAAATTAAAGTTGTTACCAGATGATTAATTGAGTTAGGAGGCTTCTGTTGGGTAATTAGGTTCACAAAAGGTCAGTGGATGGATTATAATATGCTGTCAGTTCAAACAAACATCATACAACCCACACTTGGTTGGTATAGAGTGGGTGAGAGATGGGATGGATTTTGAAACAAAGCATGTTAGTAAATAGAATGTTAAGGTTCAAAGGGATCTGAGAAGAGAGAATTTCAGTTACAAGGGATCTCAGGACAGAGAACATCAGAGCTGTCAGAGACTTCAGTAACAGAATGTTTTAACATAGAATACTAGGGCTAAAAAGGACCTTGAAATCATCGAATTCAACTCCTTCATTTGGAAGGCAAGTAAACTGAATCCAAGAAAGGAGAAGTAACTTGCTCCAGCTCACACAGCTAGTTAGTTAATGACAGGGTTAAAGACTCAAATCCATAGAGGAAGCAGAGCTAAGAGAAAAAGGTTTCTCTAATGTCCTAGGAAAGGTTGGTTACTCATGTGGGTGGTACTAGTGGTAGCCTAAAGAGAAGCAGAAGTGACCTTAAAAGTAGGCAGAGTGGGAAACTATTGTCATAATATTATTTGACCATGAATGAAAAATTCCCCTATCCTAGAGAATTTTTTACCTGGCACCTTGTTCTCCTGTTTGGGAGACTTGGCCATGCATTTTGATTCCAACTTTCCTGCCATCTCCTCTTGCCATCTTTCTTGCCACTTTTCCCCCCTTTTTTTTCCTTTCCCAGCAGTTCTGAAACCAGGAACCCTGATCCAATTAAACTAGTCATCGTTCCTGGATGGGTCGTATCAATCCACTCTCCTTTGCCCACACTTACCATCCTGCCCTCTTCCTAAGTTTTTGGGTCACATTAATAATCCTCTGTGATCAACTTTGTGCATTGTCTTCCACACTAAAATGTAACCTCATTGAGAGCAGAAACCTTCTTGCTTTTCCGTATTTGCATCTCTAATGAAGAGCACAGTGCTTAGAATATAGTAAGCACTTACCAAATGTTTCATTGATTGTTAATTCTTTACCAGTATCTGTCCCTGAAGTCAGTTTGGGATGTTTGAAATTCTCTTAGGCAATTAAATAGCAAACTGGATAGAGTCTTGGACCTGGGGCTGGAACAATTTGAATTCAAATCCTTCCTCAGATACTTACTATGCCACTCTGATCACGTCAACCTCAGTTTCCTCATCTATAAAATGGGTATAATAATACAACTTCCCTTCCAGGGCTACTGTAAGGATCAAATGAGATATCACATATAGAATACTTCATAAAGCCTAGTTACTATGAGTAGTATTACTCAGTCCTTCCTCCGATGGCTGAAGTGAATTCAATCGCTCCTATAGAATATTTCAATAATCTTACAAACTTCTCACCTGCTTTAGTCAGTTTCCACTTCAATCCCCCTGCACATGCAGTCAGATATCTTTCTAATGAATAGATCTGATTTTTACATATATCAATATATCTATAGGACACCCAGAATTCAATCAATCAACATGACTGTATTAAACAACAAAGTGATTGTAAGAGCCAGCAAAGTGGGATTTTGTTTTGTTTTGTTTTTTGTTTTCTTTTTGGAGTTAAGTTTTCCAGGCTCAGGCTAAATGGTGAGCATCTGAAGGCTCCATCTCCTTTGAACCCTGTGCTGTGTCATGAAGGTTTCCTGCTGACTGACGCTGAGTCAATCAGGTGCCTAGAAGGATCTCTCTGGTCAAGACTCTGAGTGGCCATATGTTCAGACCCTCCAACTACTCAGATGGAAAGGCTCTCTTGAGCCAGGGATTTATGTAAAGTATATAGCAATTTGATTCAGGCAATAGAGTCCTGTCTGTTGGTCTTTATTTCTCTGCTTATATTTTCTCTGTATTGTCATTATAATTGCAATCACATGTAATTAAAAAGGATTGTTGACCCCTTAAAAAGTTATTTTTCCTAGTAAATCAGAAACCGGGACCTGTGCTAGCAGCCATCCAGGACATGCCAGTGTGGTTGCTGTTATAGTGCTGAAAAGGATCAAGCTCTAGGTTTGGTGTTAGGAAATGTTCATTGTTCACTCATTGTTGGGTTGTTTTTGACTCTTCATGACCCCATATCTGAATATCAGGCAGAGAGTGTAGGTGAATGTTTTTTGGAAATTAGTCCAAGTTACAAACATGTGTGACCAATCATGATGTGTCTATGGGGCAAGGAGGGGTACAATTAGAAGGTAGTGGAAGAGTATCAGACTTGAAATCAGACAACCTGTATTCAGGTTTGCGCAATTACTGGCTTTAGGACTGTGAGCAAATAATCGAATCATTCTAAGGCTGTGTTTAAAAAAAGAAAAGCAACTTCCCAACAATCTGTAATATTGGATTAGACTCATTGTCTATTTCACAGGGCTGTTGTGAATAAGTACTTTCTATACTTTGAAGCACTATAATCTCAGTTTCCTTGTCTGTAAAACTGGGCTACTAATATTTGAATTTCCAGTCTCATGGTGTGATTCGTTACCTAACTCATCTCCAGAAAGGACCTGATCTGATAACTAATCACAACATGGAGACAACCCAAGTTCTCAGAGACTATACTAGCTGAGAGCAAGGTCCATTAGGTCCTATTAAGCAGGTTCCTTAAATTCCATGTGCCCAAAGCTTCATTCATTATATTTCCCAAAAAACCTTTCCTTCATCCCAGATTCTCTATCTTTCTCAAAGCCACCATCATCCTTCTTGACCCCCAGGTTTGTAACAACTTTATTTGTTCTCAACTCCTTACTCTCCGTCACTCTGCATATCCCATCATTCACCAAAACTGGCCATTTCTGCCTTCACAAAATCTCATATCAGGTTCCTTTACAGTTACACAGACCTCACCCTAGTCCAGGTCCTCATCATTTCTCATCTATATTATTGTGCCAGCCTCAAAGTCATTATCCCTGATTGAAATATTTCACCTCTCATGACCATCTGACACAGTCCTGCCGGTACTTTTTCTAAGCAATAGATCTGACCATGTCATTTCCTTACTCCTTACTTCCTTACTTCCTTAGCAGTATCTGTTTGCTTCTAGAATCAAATAGAAACTCTTCTTATTTAACTCCTAAAACCTTCACGACATAGCACCAAAGAGCTTTCCAGATTTCTTGTACATGATTCTTCTCTGTTTTGGATTTCAGTCATACTTGCTGTCTTCTCACACACAACACTGTACCTCTCACTGACCATCCCACATGGCTGGAAGGCACACAGTCTTAGCTCTGCTCTTCAAGGACTTCACATTTTAGTTGGAGAGACAAATAGATTGCTTCAATCCCAGAATTCCCAGAAACAAGCACAGCACTTAGCACAAAGTCGGTGCTTAATAAATGTTTTCTAACTGATTAATTAAATGATTGAGTATAGTCCCAGTAACTGTTTGAGCCTGCTATTCAAAGACCTAAGTCACAAAATATGTAAAGATTCATCACCAAAAGGGAAATATACTAGATATTGAATCTTTTGACTACAATTAGAAGCAAGAATACAAACTAGTACTCAGTCATGTGCCAGTCCCTTGAATTTCTACAAAGAAGGGGACAGAGTAGTGGGAAGGGAGATAGAAGACACTATTAAAGGTTTTTAGAATATCTATCAATTTAAATTTAATTACTGATCCTGTAAATGTGAGATCCTTGTCCAATGAGCCATGAGTATGTTGACATACTATTGCAGGAAGTTAAGACAATTTCTCTATAGATGAAATCAGAAGCCGGAAGTAGTTACAACCAAATAGAAGGATAATACACATATTTTTCCTTGAAGAAGTAAATTGAGGAGTTAGCTTCATCCCACATTGAATGCAAGAAGAAACATTTTCATTTGTGGAACTAACATATTTGAACTCCAATGCCTCTGATCTCCTTCAAGAAATAGAGATTTTTTATAAGAAGATGAAGTGAGGAAAAATGTCTGGATCAAGTCATGTATACATGGAAGAAGTTGCTAGTACATTTCTGAATCATCAAAGAATTGATTTTCAAGACAGCCAAAGGAGAGAAAGATACCAAACGTTTGTAGAAATAATATCAAGGATAGTATTCTTTTTCCCCTAAAAGACAAGCAAGAGAAAATGTCAGTAACTACTGACCTGTGAGTCTATAAATTTATTCTCATCTTTTTCATCTCTATAAAATCTTTATGAGAATGATGTAGACCTGCTTTGATTGAGAATATCCTTGATGAAAATATGAGAAAGGAAGAAGCAGGCTTTCTCCGGTTATTATCCACAGCAGTTCACATCTTCACAGCTTTCTAATGGAGTGATTGATCTTAAGATCAAAGTCAGGGAGCTGGAAAAGACCTTAGAGTTCATCATGTTCAAGACCACTATTTTACACCTAAGGAAACTGAGGCTTAGAGAAGTCAAGCTATTTACTAAAATTCCCACAGTTAGTTCATGTTAGCAGTGGAAATGAAGCCCATATTTTTCTGACTCCACACCCCTTGCCCTCTCCACTGTCCCACACTTAAGAAAAGAATATAGGATCCTGTTGTATTTACTATTTTTCTGGAATTTTTAAGAGCATTTGACTTGGTAAAAAATGCAACTTTCAAATTTCTGTTCCTCCATACCCTTGCTAGTTCATAAGATGTCATCATGGGGCTACCTTTATTGCATGACCCTCTAATTGTCAGTACCAAGTGAGAAAGCATGCATGGAGACATAAGCATATCAAAGATGTTTGTCACCTTCATGAAGATATTCTATAATGAGGCCCAATGGAAAGGCATGAATTAGATGAGTTCCTCCTGATACTCCTGAGTGTGAATGACATTGTGCTTATTGCACAATTATGACCATTCACAAAAGAGCAACCAGGATGGTGAAGGGGCTCAAGTCCTTGACATCTGATCAACTGAAGGCAGTGGAAGGATTTGGCCTAGATAGAAAGCTGAATACTTGGGAAATATTTGTCACATGTCTTGTTCTGCTTGGCCCCAGATAACAGACCTAAGATCAAGAATAGAAGTGAATAGAGACAGATTTTGGCTTGATGTCAGGAAAAACTTGCTAAAGACTATAGTATCCCAAAGTGGAAAGAGCTTCCCCAAGAGGTGGCAAATTCACATTCACTGAAGTCTTCAAGTGGAGGTTGGATGATCATTTATTAGTTCATTGCCTTTGAGGTCTCTTCCAGCACTGAGATTTTGTTTTAATTATTTTTTCAATTAAATATTTTTTATTTTCTTTTTCCTCTTAGTCTTGCCCATTGAAAAATAAAAACAAAGCCTTTATCACAAATACCCATAATCAATTGAAATAAGTTTCCATATTAGCCACATTAGAAAATACATCATTGACCAAGATGGCAGAGTAGAAAGATGCATATATTCTAGCGCTTCCCCCACAACCCACAAAATACCTGTAAAAAATGACTCTAACAAATTCTAGAGCAGCAGAAGCTATAGAACAACAGAGTGAAAGAGGTTTCCAGCCAAAGGTAACCTAGAAGGCTGACAGGAAAGGTCTATCTCACAGGACACTGAACAGAGGAGAGCATGGCACTAGGAGGAACAGGACCTGAACGGACCTCTGGGGCAGAATTCACAGCAGAGAGGGTCCCAGATCCCCTAACCCACAAGCAACAAAGAAATCTTCAAAGGTCAGTGTGAGAAGACTTTCCCAGCTGGACGAGAAGGGAACAGAGTTTCCCCAGCACTAGCCTTAGGCAGCAGGAGGTGGGTGGCTACGGTGGCCAAGAAAGCATCCTGGGTCCATTGTCCGGGCAGCTCAGCTTAAAGCTTCTGGTGGAACTGAGCAGCTTATCTGAACTTCAGCCCTCGGTGACAGCCCTACCCCCACCCAAAGCCCCTGGGGGAGTTAAGCAGCTGATCTGAATCTCAGCCTTGGACACATTACTGCAGGGAGGAGGAGCACTAGGACCCTCCTCTTGACAAAGGATTCAGAAGTCAACTGTTTGGGAAAATGTCCAATAAAGGGAAAAAAATAAAACCATAGAAGGTTACTTTCTTGGTGAACAGATGTCTCCTTCCATCCTTTCAGATGAGGAAGAACAAGGCATACTATCAGAGGAAGTCAAGACCTCTGCCTCCAGTCCCTCCAAAATGAGTATGAAATGGGCTCAGGCCATAGCAGAGCTTGAAAAGCATGTCAGCAGCCTGCTAAAGGAGAACCAAAAAAATGCTGAAGAAAATAACACCTTTAAAAAGAGGTTAACTCAATTGGAAAAAGATGTCCAAAAAGTCAATGAGGAGAATGAGACTTTAAAAAGCAGAATTAGTCAAATGGAAAAGAAGATCCGAAAGCTCACTGAACAAAATAGTTCTTTAAAAGAGAGGATTGAGTTCAGGGAAGCTAATGACTATGAGATAAACCAAGAAGTTAGAAAACAAAACCAAAAGTTTGAAAAAAATAGACAATAATGTGAAACATCTCATTGGAAAAACAACTGACCTGGAAAATAGATCCAGGAGAAACAATATAAAAATTATGGGACTACCTGAAAGTCATAATCAAAAAAAGCATCTCGACATTATCTTCCATGAAATTATCAAGGAAAACTTCCCTGATATTCTAGAACCAGAGGGCAAAATAAATATTGAAAGAATACACTGATCACCTTCTGAAACACACACGCAAAGAGAAACTCCTAGGCCAAATTTCAGAGTTCTCAGGTCAAGGAGCAAATATTGCAAGCAGCTAGAAAGAAGCAATTGAAGTATTGTGGAAATACAATCAGGATAACATAGGATCTGGCAGCTTCTACATTAAGGGATTGAAGGGCTTGGAATATAATATTCCAGAAGTCAAAGGAACTGGGATTAAAACCAAGAATAACCTACCCAGAAAAAGTGAGTATAATACTTCAAGGGAATAAATGGTCATTCAATGATATAGAGGACTTCCAAGCATTCAAGATGAGAAGACCAGAACTGAATAGAAAATTTGACTTTCAAATGCAAGAAACAAGAGAAGCTTGAAAAGGTAAACAGGAAAGAGAAATCATAAAAGATTTTCTAAAGCTGAACTGTTCACATTCCCATGTTGAAAGATAATATTTGTAACTCTTGAGACTTTTCTCAGTATTTGGGTAGGTGGAGGGAATACACACACACACACACACACACACACACACACACACACACACACATATATACATGCACATTGACCAAGAGTATAGGCTAAGTTGAATCAGAAGAGGTGATATCCAAACAATAAAATAAAATAAAATAAAATAAAAATTAATGGATGAGGGAGGAAAATACTGAGAGGAGAAAGGGAGAAATGGAATGGGGCAGGCTATAACTCATAAAAGAGATAAGAAAAATCTCGTTCAATGGAGGACAAAAGGGAGAGGGGAAAAGTGAAGCTCATTCTCTTCACATATGGCTTAAGAAGGGAATAACATGCTCACTAAATTTGGTATGAAATTCTATCTTACACTACAGGAAAGTAGGGGAGGAGGGGACAAGTAGGGTGAGGGGGATGATAGAAGGGAGGGTAAATGGGAAAGGGGAGTAACTAGAAGTAAATACTTTTGGGGAGGAACAAGGTCAAATGAGAGAATAAAAAAAGGGGGCGACAGGGTAGGATAGAGGGCAATATAGTGAGTATTACACAACATGATTATTATGGAAGTCTTTTGCAAAATGACACATATATAGCCTATATTGAATTACTTGCCTTCTCAGTGGGGATGGATAGGGAGGGAGGGAAGGAGGGAGAGATGTTGGAATTCAAAGTATTAGAAACGAATGTTGAGAATTATTATTGCATATAACTGGGAAATAAGAAACACAGGTAATGGGGTATATAAATTTATCTTGCCCTACAGGACAAGAGAGAAGATGGGGATAAGAAAAGGGTGGGGTATGACAGAAGGGAGGGTACATTGAGGGAGTGGATAACCAGAATGCAAGGTATCATAGGGGAGGGGGAGGGAAGAGATGGGGAGAAAAATTGGAACTCAAAATTTTGTGGAAATGAATGTCGCAATCTAAAAATAAATAAATAAATACAAAAAAGAAAAGATGTCATTAACATAAATGTAATAGAATACAACTGCACCATAAGAAAATATGAAGGGGATGGATTTAAAGAAATGGGAAGATCTATATGAATGGATAGAAAGTAAAGTGAAAAGAGTCAGAAGAATTTATACAATAAAGATATTATAAAAATGAACTATTTGAAAAGACTTAAAATCTCTAGTCAGTACAATGATTAGTCTCAAATGGTAAAGAATGCCACTCAACTGTGATTCAATCTCCTGGGATCCTACTGTTTTGTCTTTATCTTCAGTTAATTGTCCTTTCAAGCAACTTCATGTGTCCTTTAAAAAGAATTCAATTATGAACTCCCAACTCATTCTTGTCTCTGAAATGAAGCAATGGCTATTTCCTATCCTCATGAAAATAATTTCTATTGAGATTTTAGACTTCATTTTTGAGAGTTTCTCATTCTTTGTAGGCTAATTTTTCCTTCAAGATATTAGACCATTAGATTCCACTTCTCCTTTCAAAGACCAGAGGGTGTGTACCAGATTAGACCTCACTTCTTTGTCCTCAGAGGCTGCCTTAGGTCTTCAGAAAGAATTTAAATGGCCACCTGTTTGGGTTTCTGTTGGGGTTAAAATAAGTTAGACTACTGGCATCAGGGTCTCTTCCATCTCTTATGTTTCCCAATGGACCCTTTTAACATTCAGTGTGTTAACATTTGAGGTCCCAAGGCAGTGTAGAGCAATGGACAGAGAATTGGATACATGCTTAGGAAGGACTCCATAAAGGTTTTACTTCTGACATATACTCTTGGGGTCACTTAGCAAGTGACACAAGAGCAAGAACTTAACCTGTTAACTTCTTAACAAGAGCAAGTCACTTGCCTTCTCAGTGCCCAAAAAAGACTATAAGTTGCAAGGAAAGTGCTGACCTAAGCTGGTATAGGAGTTTACTCCCCAAGTTCTTGCTGCACAAATAAAATCACTCATCTCATCAAAAACTAACAACAAAATCCTTCCCAACTCTTGCATTCTATGTTCCTAAGTCTTTTTCCAATTGTGACATTCCCTGTTCTGAATTTCTTCTAAGGCCTGACATTCTCTGTTCTAAGACTTCTAAGACTCTTCTAGCTCTGACATTGAATGTTCAAATGTCCCTTCTTTCTCCACTCTTCTCTGGCTTATCATTCTTATCTGAAACTTTAGACTGGAGGAAAGAATCCCAAATGATATTGCATCCTGATTCCTTGAGCAGATGTGTCTGCTGCTTCAGTTCTCCAGACCCTGCATTACCTGTAATTCTAATGGTTGAGCTGATCTATTACATAAACATGGCTTTGAGGCAGACTCAACATGCTTGCAAAAACCTCCCCTACTGGAAAGCTGAAACAAGGCGAATCTCTGTCACTGCTAAGATTAAAAGCCATCAGGTGGAAAGCAGCAGGTGTGATGCATTATTTATCTCTTCACAATAAACACAAGCCTTTCAGCTCCTCTAACTACTTGTCTCCCTTTGTTCCATTGCCTTGTTTTCCACCCCCAAACACAGACGAACGTGATGTCTCCTGAGAGTAGGTCCCCTCAGCAGTATCCCAGATGGCAATATCATTGTCCAAGGGACACATTTCTCACTTCTCCACCAACTACCCATTCCCTCTTAGTTGACATACCCAGGACTCTGGTTTTCATGTCCCTCCATGGAGCATCAAACACTTGCTCTAACCCTTCCCCCATCTCAGGATCCAGTATCCTAATGTCAGCGTATAAGGGAATGCTAATGAACACAACTTCCATTTGGATGAAAGGATGACAGTGCGCTGAGGGCATTTGGGAAATGGCCCAGAGCTTTCAATTGTTCTAGACTTCTCCCTGATGTGGAAATACTATATATGCATATGTGTATTGTGTGTGTATACACACACATATATACACATATACATATATATGTGTACATGTACATATACACATATACACATATTCATAGAGATATAGATAGACATGGAAGAAAAATAGTGGACCCTGGAATCAGGAGGACCTGAATTCAAGTGCTGCCTCAAACATTGACTAGGAAAGTCATTGATACTGGGCAATACACTTAATATTCAATGCCCTCAGCAACTCAGAGACTATACATTGAAGAGGCTTGCTGATCTGCTTGAATAAGGGGAGTTTTCTTACTAAAGAATCATATATGATAATAAGGGAAAAGGGGGTAAGGAGTCAACTAAATCAATCAAATGATCACCTGAAGTAACTAACAAAATACTCTAGTTCCACACCTTTATTAGGTGAGAACATCTTTAATATAACAAAACAAATGTATAAACTAGGTGTGAACAAGGCTTAGATACTTCTACTGAATAAATCAGCCAAAGACATTATAATAGGAAAAGAGTGCTTGATCAATTTGAAAAGAATGAAAGTCTTTGGATTAAGTGAAACGACACAAGCCAGAAGGTATATTCAGACTGATTGTTCCTACTCTAATAAAATAACAAACCAGTTCTCCCACTATTTGAGGATCTGGCTGCCTAAAATAAGGACACCTAGGAGGAAAAAGATTAATTAGGTTGGGGGATAACAACCTCTTGTCATATAACCCAGAAAGTTTTAGTTAGCTTTTGTATGAGCAATGGATTCCCTACCTTGTAAATCTCAGCTGGAATACAAACAGCACCAGGTACTTTGCCACAAGAAAGAAGTCTTATGACATTCAAAACCTCTTCTTCAGTTGGAAATTTTGTCAGCGATGGATTTTCAACCTTAGGTAAATGACCAATGACTTCAATATTGATTAATGATTGTCTGTTGAGAACACTAGGAAAGTGTTCAGCCTATCTCTCCAGGATCATGTCCTTATCATTGATCAAGGTGGCTCCATCAGCACTGAGTAGTTTGAGACTCACCATATATTTTTGGACCATAAATAGCCTTCAAGACATCATGAAAGTATGTTGGATTGCTACTGTCAGTGTAAAACTGTGTGGAGTTCTCACTTTTCATTTAGCACTCTGAATTTCCCCATAATTTTCCTCTAACCAATCTTGATCTTTGTGAGTATTCTGAACCAGATGAGCAAATTCTGTGCTATACAATAAAGCTTTGAAAACTGCCCACTCCTTTTCTACTCCACTGTTGTTGACTGTGTGTTGTCTCAACTTTCCCCCCAAGTTAACAACTGCTCAGACAAGCACTCTAATTTGCTAAAATTAAATCTTCTGATAGTTATCTTGCCTTAGAGCTACTGCTTTTGTTGAATGTAAATATTTAGTTTGAAGAGGATAAGTCTATGATCGGTCCAGTGCTCAGCACTGCACATTGCCTTCGTTACTCTCACATCCTGTCTGTCTCTTCTCCTTATGATGACAGTCTATTAAATACCAATGTTTGCTGTGAGGGTCCATCCACAAAATTTTATTGTGTTTGGGAAAATGGAAAACGATATTGATGATGAGAAGGTCATGAGATGTACAAGTCTTTAGTAATAAATGATCACTGTATTGCTATTTCCAACTCCATTCCTCCCAAGGACTCCCTGCTATGTCTGGTAGTTTGAGCCTACTCTAGCATTAAAGTTGCTCAGGATTATAAGCTTGCCCTCTTTTGGCACATTGATGATGTGGGTCTCCAGGTCTTGATTTTTTTTCTTAACCTCATCAAGTTTCTTCATGGAGGGAGCATAGGTACTGATGATGGTGGTGTGGTGCTTTCCTCCAAGTGGAAATTGCATTGTCATGAGACTGTCACTCGCTTCTTTTGGTAGGTATACAAGCTTGTTGACTAGATTAGTTTTGACTGTAAAACCTCTACCAGCTTCCCTGTGCTCTCCTTCACTGAAGCCACTTCAGAAAAAAAAGGGTGTATCCAGCTCTGACTTCAGTGTACCGGCCTTTATTTGCCAGTCTTGTTTCACTCAGGGCTTCTATTTAGATACGATACCTGCTGAGTTCTCTCACAACAAGAGCTGTTCATCTTTCAGGTCTACTGGATTTTATATTGTCCATAAGCATGCACACATTCCATGTACTTATAGTGAGTGGAATCATATTTGCAGAAGGATTTTGTACATATTTTGTGCTTCACCTGCAGTATGGGATCCTTGCCTGCCACAGGAAACAGGACAGTGTTGGGTAAGCAGATAATTTTTAGGGCACCTTTTCCAGCCCCTTCCACACACCAGGAGGTGAGCAGTGTAGTCCTTAAAAGACTGCTTGAAGACCCAGAAAGCTGCCAAATCCCACTGCCACTTTCAGTTTGATGATGACCCTAAGGACTGGGCTGCCTGTGTGCATGGTTGTGACTACAGCTCCCAGTGTATCCACATCTGCTGCTTCATCACTTGCATGTCACCACAGACTCTGAGATAGGTAAAAGTGGTAAAATGGTATGGGTTGATGTTTTTTGATTCATGCAGAAATTGGATTTAAGTGAGGCAGAGTTGCAAGAAATCATCAGCCTCACTCCCTTTGCCAGAGCTGTCACAGTCCAGTGGCAGGACAGAGTCAAGATGATTTGTGATGACTCACTATGCCGTGGATGACCTTGATGTCCTTGATGTCCAACTAAGCTCTAAGAGCTCCACAGCACCTGCTTCAGCTATCTTCATGGCCCTTGGACCAAACTGTTCTCATCCACCCATTCCATCACTGGAAGTCTTCACATGCTTGAGTAGACACCCCACTCACTCCCCAATGGGTTTGGGAGCCCTGATTACCCTCAGCATGGTTTTGCATATCAGCTAAAACAATGTATCAGGGTGTGGCCACCGCATGCTACAACTTTTTGGAGTTGCAGTTGAGAATTAGGTTAATCAGGGAGTCACCTAAGGTGGAAAATTGTCTGCCAAAGGGTTCAACAGCCCTCATACCAGAGATACTAGTCTTCCCTGAACACACCCTGTATTCCAACTAGCAATAACTATGCCTGGAGAATGGGGTTTTAACATGAGGCCCATAAATTTATTTTCTTAGTATTTTGATAGCTACATTTCACTCTAATTGGTTCCTTTTGTGACTATGTATTCAATTTAATGTATTTTAAAAACTCTGCTTTGAGAATGGATGAATAGACCTCATCAGACTGCCAAAGGGTCCAGGACACAGAATATGCCCTAGAAGACATTCAGTTGGAGGAGGAGTTGGAGACGGAAGGGTACCAGTAGTGGAATTTCACATAAGACCCCAGAGAAAATAGTTGATATCAGTGGCACTGCCAGCTGCCCAGTGAGGGTGAGATGAGCCGTGATCTCCTCCTACATCAGGATCCTGGGAGAAAATCATTCAACATCACATGCTAGTTAAATCTCTGGTCTCAACATTAGGTAAACTGGAGCCATGACCTGGGCTTCCAGAGACCTACCATCAATATGTCCGTTGCTCAGTGGCTTCATTGCCATGGCAAGTGGAGATAGGCCTTGGAGCTGGGGAGGACACAGTAGTGTTTGTGTACTTTCTCTTCTGGCAGACATTGTGCCCAAAATACAATTCTTTCAGGCTCCCCCTGCCAATCTCTTAGTCTGTGAAGGCAGACTTTGCACTTATATTTTAAGGAAAAGAATCTCGGATGAGAGATACTCTGTTAGTTCAAATAAATTCTCTAAGGGGTGAGGAGTGAGAACATTCCAATTTTGTGATACCCTAGTTAGGAATTAGGGTTTTGTTTTCCACAGTTCACCAATTCAATTTCCATACTCCAATTAGGTCCCCAAGGAGGAGGTTCATCTCTATCCCCAGACCAATGCTCACAGCAATGCCTACCCTGGGATACCTTCCTTTCTCCACTCTGCATATTGATGCCAAATTGAAATAGGAAGAACACCAGAATTGGACTCAGAAGCCCTTGGTCCTCATCCTGACTGTGACCCTTCTTGGGCTATGACCTTATGTAAGTTACTCCCCGAGTCTCACTTTTCTTACCTACAAAATGGTCGTATTCTCATTTGCTGAGCTCACACAATTGTGAGATTTCAGTGAGATTCCCTAGGACAGAAATGGATGTGTGATTATCATTGCTATATAATAGTTCACATTCAAATAGCAATTTTCTCCTAACAGGCCTGTGAGGTGGAGAGTGCATGCTGCCATTTTACAAAGGAGGAAACTTAGGCTCAGGGAACATGTCACCTTTTACAGCCTTTCTGGAAGCTCCCAGCTACTAGTGCTTTCCTCCCCACCAAAACAAAACCAAAACACAATAAACAAATCTCTTCTCTTAGTTTGTATCTTTTTAAAATTTTCTTATGTCATCTCCCCTAACAGGATATTCTTAGATTATAGAATAGTAATAGAATATAAACATTTGGAAAACAGACCTGTTTAATTTTTCTCTTCATATGTATAGAATCCAGCACGGTAACTCTACCTTATAGATACTTAATTTATTTGCTCAGGTCAAGTAGCTAGTGTTTGAATTGAGAGATAGGCATCTGATCTCAAGACAGGATCTTTAGAAATTCAAGAAAACACAAGATCTCTCCTTGTCCACTGGATCCTTCCCTTCTGCCTATAAATAGGCAGGGTCATTAATTCTTTAAATACCCTTCACTTGACCTTGGCTTTTTCTCAAGTCATCTCTCTCTTCTCACTTTTATGACCAAACTCCTAGGAAAAAAAATAACCTACCATTGTTTTTGCCATTGCAGGGTATTAACACCATATTTTACAGATGTGGAAACCGAGGCTAAGATGTGAAGAAAATACCCCTAAGATAGCAAGACTCAAATCCTAGTATTCTGTCTCCAAACCCAAGACTCCTTCCTGTGCACTCAAATAGAAGGACTTCTTTCCACTATTTCAGGCTGCTGTTGAGAGATAAATATAAATTGTTATTCAAATCTAAACTGCCTTTCTAGGCCCATCTCCATCCTCACCTTCTCCCTGAAGCCTCCCCAAGATATTACAGACAATGCAAACTTATACGTTCTACAAATAATAAAAGCACTTCAAGTCAAGACCAAACATTTTCTCCCAAAGTTGTCGCCTATGTTTTCATCTGCTTTTCTATAAGAAAATTACCTTTAGGACAGACTCCATGTGTTTTACTAGCATGGGGCTCTGTTATCAACAGAGATTATCACCCACATGATTCTTACCCATCTTCTGTACTAATTCTCCATAGGATATCCACCCACTCTGCTGGAAGCCATCCTCTGGATCTCTTCACATTGAATGCTTAGCAATGGAGCCCATGGACTGTACATCAATTATCCCTAGCTGCTGCTATCGAGTGACCTATCTTTTTTATGTTCTTGACATCCTTTGTACGACTTCTTCAAAAGTCCTAGACTTTAATGGGTTGCAACCTGTTTACAAGCAGCATGCTCTCTCTTTTGGGTAGTTTTTCAGTTTTAATTGTTCAGAGTATGCCATTCCATGATTTATAACTAAACAACATTACCAGAACTGTATTTTTTCTTACAAAGATAGAGCTTTGCTCCAGAGAGAACATGCCAGGCATGGGAGACAGCTTGTACAAAACCACAGAAATGAGAGATGAAATTTCATATATAAATAATTTCCTGTATGCATTAGTTTGGGAAGCATTTTGTAAGTAGCCCGAAAAGATAGATATAGATGTTAGGTTTTGAATGGTGATCAGTGTTAAATAGAAGAATTTTATTTTTACTTAAAAACAATAAGGAGTCAATGAGGTAACTAGGGTAGATGAATTACATGGTTAGATGAACATTTTAGGAATATCAATTAGGTGGGTGTGTAAAGGATATATTATGGAATATGGGTGACTGTGATGGTGTCATCCCTTAATACACTGTAATCTAAGATGGCAAAGATTACATCTCATTTAGCCTTTGTATCTCCTCTACAGAGACACAGTTTTGCACATAGTAGGGGCTTAGAAATTTTATATTGTTAATTTCAACAAATATTTCTTGCTTGTTCTTCAAATCCTAGAATTCTACAGTTTCTAAGTTGGAATGTTTTTGTGAGGATTGCTTCCACTCCCTTCAACTCTGCTGATATAGTCACCGAATACAATCACAGATGATGAGGTGTTAATGAGCTAACAAACTGTTATCACCTTGGTATCCCTTTACTAAAGATGAATACCCTTCTATAAGATAATACAAATTGGCTACATTAGGGTGACCCTTAAAAGTACAGGAAGTATAAGACAGCCAAGGCAGACCCAACAGTCAGGGCAGAACCCAGATACTGATCTCTTGGAAGTGAGGGGAGGATTTTTTCTCCCCTCTCCCTACTGGCTATGGTATTTAATAACAGAGTTGTTACATGTATAATGTGCACTCATACATGAACACATGTGTTCATAAATATTATCTATAAATATACACATCCTTATGCACACAAATGTATTATATAGAGTCTGGACTGCTATGATTTCATTAGTATAGGGAACTCTCTTGAGAGGAAATTCACTCTTACAATACAGGTTATCACCTTTTCAGGTACTCAAAGTTTAAAGATTTGTCTAAGGCTCTGAGAATTTCTGTGACTTGTCTAAGGTCCTACAACTGATATGAATACATGAGTAAGTATATGTGTATCTATATCTAGATACATATATATCTATATAGATAAATAGGTCATCTCTATAGGTGGATGGGTGTATTAAATATGTGTATGCATGTATCTAGAAATTGTTACCTTACAAACAAGTTTTGGTAAAAAGAAAAAAAACATTTTAGAAAACATTTGCCATGATATAGACGTAGTCTGATTCTAAATATGGTGTTAATGTTCAGTCAATTTCTGTCTATAGGAAGCACATCCCTGGGAGCTTTGAAAAATGAATTCATTCATTCATTCAACAAACATTCATTGAATGCCCCCAGGTTTTCCCACATCATGCCAATAGATTGCCTCCTGTGGTGGCCCTCATGCTGTTGCATTCTTTTCCAGAAGTTCAAGTTTTCTGAATGAAAGTAATAGTCCTCTTTCTCTAATTAGAATTCCTGCCGAAATATCCATTTTGTAGTTTAGTGTTTAGGGAGAGAACAATCGGCAATAGCACAGGCAGCTGAAAAAGGCACAGTTGGCTATCCTTCTGTATAGAGGAGGCAGTGATTCCTTCTCCCCGTTTAGCTGATGTGATCACACACGATTGAGGTTTACTATGTTAACAAGATTTTACACCTTGCAACTTCTCTATGAGATTTGAACACTCTAGTTGAGTCGAAGAGGGAACCAGATTAGCTGACCAAACAAATAAGCTTCACCCGGGATACTCTGAATAGCTAAGCCCTGAGCAAATTTCATGTTTTAGAACAGGAAATATTAGGACCTGGGAGCTGCCTATGGAGGCAGACAAATATTTTTCTTCTCTTGGCTACAGAGAAGCAAATTTTCCCTTCTCCTTCCTTCCCCTACATCTATTTAACCATCAGGAAGCAGAGAAAGTCACCCAGAGGAGAAAGCTTTAAGGAACTTGATTCCTGGCAGCAGAGAAAAGAGCTGGCTATAAACTCAAGACAGAGCCAGCCCTTGCAATACAGTCAGACCATGGAGAGGAGAAGATTGTGGAAATGCATCTGCAACCCACTCAACAAAGACACTGAACCAAAGGGGAGTTTCATGAGGACTCCATGAAGGGAAAAAACTTCCAGGACCCTAAAGTAAATAGTCTTTAGCATAAGTATCTTCTACATGTGTGCCTCATTACTACTGTACTCTCAGTTTGAGTTTAGTCTTCCTATGTACAAATATATATATATATATATATATGTGTGTGTGTGTGTGTGTGTGTGTGTGTGTGTCCTAAGTTGATGGAAATAATTTTTTGTAGTTGTAGTGATTGTCCTTAACATAGAACTTTAGTAAATGCCTTTGCTAAGACCCAATTGTTTCTACTAATGGTTTGTGGAAAGTACACTAGTGGGGGCTTCTAAACTATTGTTTTGGCAGTGGCGATTCACAAGGGTTACCACTAGAACCTGAGGCAGTTTTCTCTATAGAGACCTAAATGTGAGCTAAAGAGTAACCCAAAGGTGGCTTCCTATTTTCATTCCTATTTTCAAAAAAGAGATTCAGATGCTTGTCTGAATACTTGTGGTATCAGCCATTTCCAGGAAATGCATCTTCAGTATATGAAATCCTAAGTCCTTGTTGCCTACTGGTAGCAAATCAATCAATCAACCTGCCAATCAACCAAAATTTAAAAGTAAGTACTCGATATGAACCAGGCACTCTGCTAGGTGCTAGGGATAAAAATTGAAAATAAAAGTGAAACATGTTCTGGCCTCAGAAAGCTTATATTCCATATTCTAAATTGGTCACTGGATTCAAATGGCTCTGGAAGAGAAGTGAGACTGGTGACCTGCACAGTCCTACCTCCCTCAAAACAAAATCAAGTGCAAATTATGTCATCATTTCTCTGATGGCATGGTCTTCTTCAGCTACGAAGGTCGAACACAATCCCCACATAGTCAGATCTTGCCTTCTTTTCCCATCTAATACATTCCATCCCTAATTCTTCAAGCAGATACCTAGTTTCCAGCTTCAGTAAGAAGACTGAGGTTATTTGTCATTAACGTCCTCAGCTTTCCTCCTCCACTCCTCATAACTCCTTATCACCATCACCCACTCTCTCCTCCTTCCCTCTATTCAGAAAATAAGTTTACCTATTATTCACTCAGGACCACTCCTTTCTCTGTGCATGTTACTCCAATCCACTGTGCCTTCCTAGGATCCTGTTTCAGCAGTCACCCCTTCTGTCATTCATTTCTGGCACCTCTTTCCATCGCTACTGATTCCTTCCCATCTTCCTTTAAGACTCTTCTTCTTAACAAAAAGTTTTGTGTTTATCATCCATTACCTTCCTTCCTACTCTCATTTGTATAGTTACCATCTATGTTCCTCTCTCTCTTCAAAGATCCACTACAGGGCTCTGCCCTAAGACCTCTGAGTTCATCAGCTCCCATGTATTCAATTATCATCTCTATACACATAACTCTTTTTTAATCATATTTTATTTTTTCAATTACATAATAAAGACAATTTTAACACTCCAATTTTCTCTCTCCTTTTCTCTCTTCCTCCCTCCCTAAGACTATAAGCAATTTGGTATAGGTTATATATGCTAGGCACATAACTTTTAAGTCTATATATCCAAAACTAATCTCTCCTGAACTCCCATCCCACATATCCAGCAGTCTGTTGGATATCTCCACCTGTACCATATACATCTCAAACTCTACATATCCAAAATAACTCATTATCTTAATCTTAACCTTGCCCCTCTTCCTAACAACCTTTACTTCTGGCAAAGATGCCACTGTCCTTCCAGCTACCTGTGTTGTGATCTTAGAGTCATTCTCAACCCTCCCTTTCTCTTACTCTTCATTTCTCATTACTCATGAATACTGTCAATTTTACCTCATGATTTTGCTCCTTCAGCCCCTTCTCTCTGCTCCCAGAGTCACCACAATAGTACAGACTTTCAGCCCCTCTCATCAGGGCTTCTGAAACAGCCTCCTGGTGAGTTTTCCTCCATGCACTCTTTCCCCTCTCCAATTCATCTTCTATCCAACTGTCAAACTGATATTCCTTAAGTATTAACCTGGCCCTATCATTTCTCTTGAGCAGCTAAGTGGCACAGTGGATAGAGCACTGGCCCTAGAGTCAAGAAAACTCATCTTTTTGAGTTCCAATCAGATCTCAGAAACTTACTGGCTGTGCTACAATGGGCAAATCACTTAACCTTATCTGCCTCAGTTTCCTCATCTATAAAATGAGCTGGAAAAGAAAATGGCAAACTGCTGTGGTAGCTTTGCCAAGAAAACCCCAAATGGAATCACAAAGAGTCAGACATGAATGAAACAAGTAAACAACAATGGCATCGCTTCTCTTATCAAAAAATCTTCATTGAATCCCTATTGCCTCTAGGATAAAATGAAAACCATGTTTAACATTTGAAGATTTCAAAATTTTTCTCCACTTTGAGGCACTACATCACACCTATCCAATAGACTAACATGACACAACAGGAAAATGATAAGTCCTGGAGAAGATGTGGGAAAATTGTAACACTAATGCATTGTTGTTGGAGTTGTGAACTGATCCAACCATTCTGGAGAGCAATTTGGAACTATGCCCAAAGGGCTATAAAATTGTGCATACCTTTTGACCCAGAAAAACCACTTCTTGGTCTCCAAAAGAGAACATACAAATAGGAAAAGGACCCACATGTACAAAAATATTTATAACAGCTCTTTTTTGTGGTGGAAAAGAAAGTGAGGGAATGCCCATCAGCTGGAGAATAGCTGAGCAAGTTGTGGTATGTAAATGTAATGACACTATTGTGCTATAAGAAGTTATGAGCTGGTGAACTTCAGAAAAACCTGGGAAGACTTAGATGAACTGATGCTGAGTGAAGTGAGCAGAACCAAGAGAACATGGTATGCAGTAAAAATCACATTTTGTGATGACTAACTTTGATAGACTCATCTCTTCTTAGCAATGCAAGGATCTCAAACAACCCCAAAGTGCTCATGATGAAAAGTGTTATCCATATTCAGAGGAAGAACCATGGAGTTTGAATGCAAATCAAAGCATATTATTTCCTCTCTATTTTGGTTTATTTCTTTTTCCTTGTGGTTTCTCTCATTGGTTCTAATTTTTTTTTGCCATGACTAATGTGAAAATGGGTTTAATATGAATGTATATATGGAGCCTGTATCAAATTGCATGCTATCTTGAGATGAGGGGAGTGGAGAGATGGGGAGAAAATTTGGAACTCAAAATCTTATGGAACTGAATGTGAAAAGTAAAAATAAAGTAATTTTTAAAATATTTTGAAAAAATAGAATAAAATTTGTCATCAATGTATTTTTCCAGACTGAACACTTATCACTTCTCTTCATGACTTCTATGTTTCAAATTGACTTACTTACTGTTCACCATGGGTAATATAACATCTTCCATCTCTTTGCCTTAATTCAAGTTGTGCCTATAGTTAAAATAATCTTCCTCCTCCCCTCCACCTCTTGGAACTCCAGTTCGTATTAAACCTCAGCTCAAGGACCAGTCCTAATGAAGTCTTCCCTGATTATTCCAGTTCTTAGTACACATCCCCCTACCCCACCTCAATTCCTATCACTTGTGTATTTTTAATATACAGCCTATATTTACTTAGTGGTGAATCTCCCTAGGTACAATGTCGGCTCCTTGAGTGTATGGACCATTTAACTTTTATTTTCCTTTCCCTAGCCAACACGATGTGTGGCATGTAGTAGGGGTTTAATCAATGGCTTTTGATGAGTGGCTCATAGTTATTTTCTTACTTTGCTTTTCTCTGTACCTACTCAGAGGCAGCTAGATTCTACTGTGGATAGAGGGCTAGGCTTGAAGTCAGGGAAATCTCAACTCAAATTGGGACCCAGATACCTACTAGCTGTGTGAACCAGGAAAAGTCTCATGTTGCACACTTACCTCAGTTTCCTCAACTGTAAAGTAAGGATAATAGCACCTAACTCCCAGGGTTGTTATCAGGTTGAAATGAGATCATGTTTGTAAAAATCTCTTTGCATAGTGCTTGGAACAGAGCTGGTGTTTTATAAATGCTTGTCCTTCCTTTAAAAAAAATCTAAGTAGGCCAGTGAGTTATCTGATCTGCTCATCCTTCATTTTCAAAAAGGATAAATGATACAATGGGATGATGTGTTAACTTGAATTCAAATGAGGGAGAGTTGCACAAAATCATCAGCCTCACTCTCTCTTCCAGAGTCATTGAACTCTAATGGCAAGACATATGTGAAAACAACTGGCAATGACCTGGGATGCAGGGGATGATCTTGGTGTCTTTGATGTCTGACTAAGCATCACAGCATCTACTTCAGCCAACTTCATGGCTGTTAGAACAAATTTTCTCATCTTCCCATTCAATAAGGGGAAGTACTCACATGGTTGGGGTAGAAATCCTTTAGTTCACCAATGGGTTTGTGATATGTCAGTTACCATTAACCTAGTTTGACCCATCTGCTGAGATAGTGTTACTATGGTATAACTACTATGAAAGGTATGGGTTGTTTAGGGTGTACTAGAACCCCTGGTATGAGGGTTTGCTAAGCCCTTTTCAAAGCTGCTCATTTACTTTTGATGTTTACCTGGCAACCAACTGTCATTGTGGCTCCAACAAGCTGCCATATATCTGACCTATACCTATATTGAGTACACTGCATCATGGATACTTGTTCATTTATAAGTTGAACTAGATGGACACAGAGGCTATTTCCAACTCTAAAATTAGATGATGTTGATCTATTTTTCAGTGACCAGTCTCAGAATTAGCTATAGCTGGAAATGAAAGCAAAGTATAACAGGAAATATTTTTTTTTTAAAAAATCCATGTTGGAGGAGACAACAAAAGAAAACTCAAAGAAGAACTAAGACTGTTGCTCAAGGTGGATGAGAAGATAATCACTGGTCAGAGAGAGAGGGCAGAGCTGTTCAATTTTTATTTTGCTTTGGTTTTCTATCACCAAGAAGAGTCATCTTCAGACTGAAAAGGATAAGGGGGAAATGACTAAAAGGAAGTATACATTCAAGATAATTAAAAAGATAGAAGGAAAGTACATCAATGAAGTCACCTGGGTAACATGAATAATGCATTTGGATAAGATGTGCTCTAACCTTATGTATTGGAGAAACTGGTGCGTGTGATTGCTGAACCATTGTCAGGGATCTTGGGAAGATCATGGAGAATGGGAGAGTTCCATCCCACAGGGATGGAAATTGTTTTTCTTTTAATTTTGAAAAAAGTACTTAGAACTGGAAGGGACCAAGAAAGAGACTGCACTCTACAACCTACACATCAGTGAGCTTTACTCCTTTTACTGGCAAAATTCTAGCATATGTAACACTAGCGATTGTGTATAAATAAACCTGTAGAAGGTGTAATTGGGTGGCTCTTATCACTGCCTTCTCCTCTGTCCCTGATTTGTCTCTGGAGATTTAATCAGTCACAATATGATGTCCTTTCAGGTGCAGGGTGTTTATTCTTCTGTTTCTCTATGTCATTTTTATCAAACAAAGAGAACAATTATAGTAGCTCAGAGCCCTCAGGAAAGTTCCCAGCATTTAGACAGAGATTTGGCTGGCTGCCATAATTAAAATAATTAAAATTTATGTTTATCTCTAGCTAAACCCTGCTCTCTTTATAGCTGAAGCAAAATTCAGATAACCAGAAATATTTATGGAAATAAGTAAGCAGAATACATTAAATGGAAAAACATTGAGAAAGGAGGTTAGAAAAGATGCAGACTTTTTTTTGAGGGGGAACTTCCCTTAGTCCTTCAAAGAGTGGGTCCAGTTGGTGGTGTCAACCTATGTCTTCTGCTCTGAAGTTTCTTGAGGCCTTTAGCCTTCCTTTCCTTCCTCTGTGGCAGTTCAGCCTTCCCTGTTCTCCTTTTCTTTGTTGCCCAGTGCCATTGGTGCTTCTGAGTTCAGCTTATTAAGTCCATTGTGGGGTCTGAGCGCAGGCACTCATGTCTCCCTCCTTCTCCTTCCTTTTTAATATATACTCAAACTGTGTGTGTGTGTGTGTGTGTGTGTGTGTCTTTAAGAAATTCAGGGTGTGAGTCAATTTTGTCTTCTGACTCCAAGATGGTAATATTCCAAAGTAGCTCTCAAGTATGAGAGAGGAATACTTTTTCCTCTGAACTAAAAATCCCAGCATGTCATTCCGTTCTCAAACCCCAATGTGTGTGTGTGTGACTAACTGTATGAGAGAGAGAGAGAGAGAGAGAGAGAGAGAGAGAGAGAGAGAGAGAGAGAGAGAGAGAGAGAAAGTATGTGTATATGTTATGGGAATCTTTGATCCAGTGATATTAACCTCCTGGTTGTTTCCCACACAAGACACTGGGTATTTTCACTATTTCCACTGGGTGTCTTCAGTGCCTAGAGTTCTGTCCCTCCTCACCTCTTCCTCCTGTCCCTTAATACCAGCATTTTATCTTTACGTATTTTCCCATCTAAGATAATCTCCAGCATATCCTATATGTTTCGTTTGTACATAGTTGTTTACATGTTGTCTTCCCCATTAGAATGTGAACTCCTTGAAAGCAAGGGCTGCTCTTTAAAAAAAAAATTCCTTCCTTTCTCTGCGTTGCCAGCACTTAGTACAATGCTTGACAAAAAGTAGATCTTCAAATGCTTGTTGGCGACTTAAAGGGATAGTTACTGAGTCATTGAAAGAAGTAATTGTTGTAAAGAGAAAGCATGACTCCCTTGAGAATGGATGAGTCTTGATTCTTTCTATGGCCATATTTTGAAACTGGGAAATAAGATAGATGTTTCAGATACTGTTTCACTAGATTCTAATAAAACATTTGAAAGTATCTCACACTATTCTTGTGGAAGATCTGGGGAAATGGTCATTTCATCAGTGGTTTTTAATGTAAGGACTTTGGCCTCACCCCTTAGCAATTTTAATGAAAGGATATGTGATTAACCAATCAGGAGGTGCAATGAAGGATTGTGTTTGATCCTTTCTAACTACTGGGCATATCTTCAACATCAAATTCCCCAACACTCTTCCCTGTTTCCCCTTCTCTCTGAGAACTATGTGTGTTATGGGAATCAGAACTGATTGAGTAGCTGGACCCAAGGGTAACCATCTAAAAGGAGAGCTCCTCTTTAGAAATGTGTGTTTGCTCCTATGTGTTGTTTAGTATCTACAAGTAACTTGAATTAAAAATACAGATGGCACATTGCATATATAAACACATAATTTTTCAGTTTCTGAGTTGGCTGCTAACTCCTCAGAGAAGTTATAAACAAATCTAACTCCTACTCAACAAAGTGCACAGATACCTTTGACAAGCCCACTCAGGCTGCGCTCCTTTGCATCATCTTGTGGCTGTATCATGTGCTTCCTTGAGGGCACGCTCTGAATTTGAGATGACAGCCAGTATGTAAGAGGCCTACTTTTCTCCTACCCTTTTCATTTTAGGTATCACTGAGTCATACAGCATGAGCCAACATAAATGGTTTGCGATCTGGATCACAGATTTCAATACATTATCATTCCTTCCACCAACACACTCATTTTCAAAATTTACCATCTATTTTTGAAAACATAATAATTTTATTAGTCACCCAAGTCTTCACAATCTCTGTGGTACCTTTGATTCCTCTTTACCACACATCTATATATCCAATCAGTGATCACTTCTTTTCCTACTTATACAACATCTATCCCATCTGTCCCTTTTTCTCCAATCATTCAATTACCACCTTCATTGAAGACCTCATCATCACTCACTTAGACTCTTGCAATAACTTCCTAAGTGGACTTAATTGAAATCTTTCCTTATTCTAGTTTATCCTCCCCTTAGTTGCCAATGGGATTTTCTTAAGTACAGGTCGGACTATGTCATTCCCTTACTTAGTAAACTCCAGCAACTACCTAATGACTCAAGAATCAAAGAGCATTTCGTGTTTGTTGTGTCCTTTTTAATATTTCTTTTTGAATAAGTTTTGTAATGCATATAATGTTTAATATTGTCTTATGTGCCAACAATTTAGAAATAAGCAAATATATATATGTATATGTGTGTGTGTGTGTGTGTGTGTGTGTGTGTGTATTGGAGTCATTGCTTGTCCACATTTTTTTAAGTACCAGGGATGTCTAAACAAAAAATATCAAGAGACTGCTGGCCCATGGAATATTTAATTAGGTGGATCAGAACTCACTGAGTAGTTGGACCCAAGAGTAGCAACTGTTTTGATGTCAATCTAGAAGGAGAGCTCCTCTCCTGGAATGTGTGTTTGCTCCTATGTGCTGTTTAGTATCTACAAGTAACTTGAATTAAAGATATAGATGGCACACTGCATTAATTCTGCCAGTCATTCAAAACCAGGAATCACAGCTCACTTAAAGAGTGACAGCATTCAAAAGACATCTCAACAGGCTAGAACTTCAGGCTAAATCTAATAAAATGACATTTAGGAGGAATCAATATAAAGTCATAAGCTTGGGTTCAAAAAAATCAATTTCACTAGTCCAAAATGGGTCAGGACTAGAAAAGAGATATTGTCTAAAATATTTAAGGAGTTTTAGTGGATTGGAGGCTCAATATGTGTCAACAATATAATATGGCAGCCACAAAAGCTAATGGTATCTTTGGCTGAGTTAACAGATGCATAGTGTACGAGACTTATTTGAATTACCTTCAGTGAAGGAAAACTCAGTATGTCACCAAACAACCCATTCCATTTTGTGGTAGCCCCAATCCTTCTTCTACAAAATAGTCCTTTAGGTACTTGAAGACAGCTACCATGTCTCTCTACTCCCTAAGCCTTCTCTTTTGGCTAAACATCTTATGCTTCTTAATTCACCTTCATATGCCATGATCTCCAGACCCTTGGGCATACTTGCTTCCCCCCTTTGACCAGTTTAGAGATGACTTTTTGGTTTGTGAAATGTAGCACCCAAAACTGAGTATGATACACCAAATGTGGCCTGAGAAGGGCAGGGGGCAGAGGAATTATCACCTCAGTCCTAGAAAGGTGTTATTACTTCACTATTATAAGCCTAGATTTTGTTTTTGGTAAAGCAGAATTTTGTAACTTATAGAATTTGCAATAAATAAAATTTTAAAACAAAAATATTAACACCTGTTCTACCTTCTTCACGAGGCTTCTAAAAGCAAGCTTTTTGTAAACATGAAAATATATTATAAATCTAAAATATTATTCACATTAAGCCTTTTCTCAATTCAGACTTATGTTAGGCTATGGGGAATCTGTGGCATGGAGATCTAACCCCACTCCCAAGCTCCCAAGGTTAGATTTCAGAGACCTCATGAATTTAGATAAAGTTTTTAAAATTATCATTTCCTTCAATAACAAATGTAAATAATAGGCCATTATTCTGAGCATGTTCCATCAGATTCACCAGAGTGCCAGAGGTCTCCATGGCACAAAAAAGTGAATAATTACTGATGTGGAACAACTATGGAGAACACAAGTCAACATGTCAACATGCAATACTTGTCTGTGCTCTTTGTGGACCCAGAGAGAGGAACCAGCAACAATGGATAGAAAGCTATAAAGACAGACAATTAGGATGTCAGGGAAAACTTGCTAACTAGAGCTGCTAAAATGTATGATGGAGGGTGGTGAGTCCCCCTTCCCTTAAGCTCTTCAATCAAAGGCTGAACAGCCATTCCTTAGATGTGTTTAAAAGGGAATTTAGGCACCTAGGTGGCATGGTGGATAAAGGGCCAGGCCTGGAGTCAGGAAGACTGATCTCTGTGAGTTCAAAGCTGGTCTCATATGCTTACTAGCTGTGTGATGCTGAGCAAGTTATTCTACCCTGTTTGTCTCAGTTTCCTCATCTGTAAAATGAGCTGAAGAAATAAATGGCAAATTATTTTAGTATATTTATCAAGAAAACCCCAAATGGGGGCATGAAGAGTCAGACATGACTGAAAAAGGTGGTAAAGAGGGAATTTGTTTCATGTATGCTTCAGATTAGAAAACCCCTTAGGTCATCCCCAACTCTCAGATTCCATCATTCTGTCATTCATTAGTCAACTAATAAGTCAGAGAAGATGATAGTCACATGAGCATCATGAAATTACTCAGAGAATCCCAAAGAAAGAGGAGAGAATTATGAGCAATTACAATGTTTAAAAAAAGCTTTGAGGGCCATTTAGAGTTCCTGCAATCCCAGGATTGGAGAGTTGTAAGGAATGTCGTGTGTTTCCTAGTAGAGTCCTGTCTATCTCCTGACTTGTAACTTCACGCTATAACTATGAGAGGGAAGGCTTGGCCAGGTTCTGGGGTCCTCCAGTCAGATATAGTCAGGGACAATGTGAAAATCACAGAGAGCACCTGGTATAGCCCAGTGGATGGAGCTTTGGACTGGAAGTCAAGAGTCTTCAGTTTGACTCCTGGCAGCCACCGATTCCCTGGGTGACTTTCAATGAAGTATTTTATCTCTCTTGTCCTCAATTTCTTCCTTTGGAAAATAATGGAGTTGATAAAGGTGATGCTTTCACAGTCCTTCCAGGTCTGACACTCTAGGTTCTAAAATCCCTCTCAGATCTAAAATTCTGAAGTGTTTTCCAGACCTGATATTCCCTCTTCTAAGGTTCCTTCCAACTCTGACACATTTTCTGCTTTCATTATCATATAATTTCTATGACAGTTAAGGTAAGGGCTTCCCCAATATTCCTCTGTTGATAAAACCTTAAAAGGGAGGAAAAACCCACCCCTTACTACCAGACTTCTTGCTGATTCCTGCAGACAAAAAAAAATGAAGGCTGTCACTCAAAACACTGAGGACGTGATCTGCTGTCACTAAAGTCTACAGATGCCTTCATATGAATCAAGACCCTTCCCTTGGCTTTTGTTCTGCACTTTCCCTCTGTATTTTAGGAGAAGAGCTTTTTTCTAAAAGACGCATTAAAAGAAAACAGCCTCTCATGCATCCTCAGGGACAAAACCACGGAGGATCTGATGCAGGCCCAAGGACAAAACACTTCCCCAGAGTCAAGGGATGCTTTTTGCTTTCCATCTCTCTCTGCCTAGGCCCAGCCTTTGAGGAATCAAAGGGAGAGCCAGGCCTGGAAGTGGCGGCAGCAGTGAAATAGGCTGGGGGAGTGAGGAGGGCAATTCACAAGGACATTGAAAGCATTCAGTCTTCCTACAGAAGGTTTGGAGAAAGGTCATTGAATGTAACACATATTACAGCCTGTCAGGTAGGAAGGAGGGGGCAGGAAGAGGAGGGAGAGAGACACAGAGATGCAGAGACAGACACACAGACTGAGAAGAGGCAGAAAGAGAGTCATAGCAGAGGGAAGAAAGAGATAAGCAGATGAGGGGAGGGGAGGGGAGGGGAGAAGAGAGACAGTGAAAGAAAAAAGAAGAGAAAGACACAAATGGGGACAGAGAGTCAAGGAACATAATGGGGGAGGGAAAAAGATCTAGACAGAGGGAAATGGAGAGAGGAGAGTTAAAGGCATAGAGAGTCATAGCATCAGAGGAGGGTAAAGAGAAAGAGAGGCAGGAAGGAGAAGAAAGACAGATACAAACAGCCTTAAAAAGAAGAAGGGAAGGAAGGAAAGAAAGGAGGGAATAAGGACAGAAGGAAGGAAGGAAAGAAAGAAAGAAAGGAGGGAATAAGGAAAGAAGGAAGGGAGGGAGGGAGGAAGGAAATGGAAGATGAGCCAGGAAAAAGAGGAAGGACCGAGACAGTAAAATGAGCCATAGAGAAGAGACACAGAGAAAAAAGACAGAGACAAGTAGAGGGGGAATGCCAGAGACAAAGTCATTGACAAAGGGGAGAGCCAGAGATGAGGAGACCGACAGGGGAAAGAGAACCAGATGGAGAGGGAAAGGAGAAAGGGAAGGAGGGACAGGGGAGCATGCTGAAACTCTATTTATCAAAGGGAAGAAGGTAGATGTGTTTTGTTCTTTGCAGGTTAATATGCAAATGCCATTCTGATTTATGAACGGTCTCAAGCAGATGAGGTGATGATTAGCACATTTCCATATTTATAGGAAAGCAGCACGAAATTTCCGGATTTATAGAAAATCAGCTCTTCCCAAACAGCAAATTGGCCCATTATCGACACAGGGTTTTCTATTAACAGAAAACTGAGGTAATTATCCCAGGGACAATTTGTTATTTAGCTCCTTTTAAATATTAACCAAATTGGTTGGTTCTGTGATGCCTGACTGTGCACAGCTAAAGCAAAATCTCTAAGAGAGGGATCATCCTCTGACCTCTGACCCAGGGCCTCCCCCAGTGATTCTGCAGTCACCCCCCAGGGGCCCTAGAGACCTATCATTGGACTGGTCACACTTTCTGCACTGACCAGTCTAGTGTTCACTAGGCACCTGCCACACATCTCCACCAATTACAGATGGACTGTAGATTAGAATCTTTCTCCATTTCCTTCCAGATTCTCTGTCCTCAGAGTAGAAAAAAAATATTGTATTTTTTTGTCAGAGCCCTGGCTTTGAGCTTCAGTTCTAAGCCTTCCTACCTTAGATAAGTCATTTCCTTTCTGACTTTCAGTGACCTCATCTACAAAATTATAAAAATGGACGCCCTTCCAGTGCGAGTTCAATCTTTCACGATCTATTTCATAAGGGAAGAGTAGAACAGTAAGATGTTTCCCACCCTTGAACTTCAATTGCCTCATCTGAAAAATGGGTGTAGTAAGATTTGCTTCCCAGGGCTGTCATGAGGAAGATGTCATAACTTTTCATGTGTTATTAAATTATGAGTCATTTTTAAAAGTATTAACAAAATGGGGCAAGTCTTCCTGACTCTAAGTTGCAAAGGAAGGGCCAATCCATATTGGTAGGAGTTTCCCTCATCAGAAAAATCACAGGCTGGATCCAAAAACAAAATAAGGGGTAAAATACTGGACCCAACTACATTCATGGGTATCAAATGTGGCAGCATGGATGGATGTACATGAGCACTAGTGATAGTATCTCAAAGCATAGAATGAACTGCTGTAGGAGGTAGGAAGCCCCCCATCCCTGGCGGTTTTCTAAGGGAGCTACTATGACCATGCATCATAAATGTCACAGTTGAAATTATTTATCCAGGTATTTTCGCGTCATGCTCTACGTCACCTCATGCCCACATCATGGGCTCTAAGATTCCTTCCACCTTTGAGATTCTGCAATTCGGCACGCCATACTTCAGCCTTATAGACTTGGTTTCATTTGAACAAAAAGTGCATGAAAGGGAGTAAAAACAACAATTATTACTTTTTCACACTTTAAGGTTTGCAACGTGCCTTCCAAATATTACCAAAACTTTAAAATGGCACTGATTTTTGGTATACCCTCCATTATTTTATTTGCTCCTGACAACAATCCTGAGTTGTTTCATCATGTCTGACTCTCCATGACCCCATTTGGAATTTTCTTGGCAGAGATACTAGAGTGGTTTGCCATTTCCTTATCCAGATCATTTTACAGATGAAGAAACTGAGGCAAAGAGAGTTAAGTGACTTGTCCAGGGTCACACAGCTAGTAAGTGTCTGAGGTCAGACTTGAACTTGGGTCTTCCTCATTCCCAGTCCAGTGCTCTATCCACTGAGCCACTTAAGTAATGAGAAATATCTGAACAGGGAGGTTGTAGCCTGACTTACTCAATTTTAAATTTATGCTGAGGAGTTTTTAATTCATCCTAGTGGTTACAAGGAACCCCTGAAGATTCTTAAGCATATCATGATCCAGTCTGTGCTTTATAAAGACCCATTTTGGTACTGTATAAAGAATGGATCAGAGAAAAGATGTCAGAAACAAGAAGAGCTAAAAGGCTCTTCAATAGAAAAGTCAAGGGAGAGTTAAGGATGAACTGAATTAGGGCCATTGGAAGGCTGGTGAGAAGAGGAGAGTGTGACTACCATGGGTGGGTCCAAAATTAAGGCTGAATTTAAAAGTGTATGTAGAAAGAATACATCCTACCCTTAGCTTTAATAGGTCTATAATACTAACACTCAGTGGACTTTCATGTTGGAATGTTTCTCTTGGTTTCAATAAGGAAAATCCAGAAACTATTATATTGGCATATAGTAATAGTACTCTCTAGCCAGCATGACCTATATCCTAGGTTACTCACTTTTTTCTTTCATGACCTCCTTGTTGATGACTAAAATATATTCTGCGATGCCTCCCATGGACCCAGAAGTGATGTAGTGGGTGCCATAGTCATTGATAAACTTGGAGTAGGTGCCATAATCATACTGGTCAGGAAGCTCAATAATTGCCTGAAGTATATCCTCGTCCAGGATGATGTCATCTCTCCTCATCTTGAAGTGAACAGTCTGAGCTTTTGTATAGACTCGGATGAAGCCATATTTCTACAAACAAACAGATAACACAGTGATGGTGGAGGGTTGGGCAGAAGAGGGGAAGAAGAGAGAGACAAAAAGGGATACTATGCATGTTGCCATATTACCTGCTTACTCAATGAACATTGACTGTACACCTATTGTGTCCATCAAACTTTCCAGGTGCTGGTGGGTTGGGGAGAGGAAAGACACAAAAAAACGGAAAGGTAGTGTGGTACAATGGAAAGATCCTTGACTCTGGAGCTAGAGGACCTGTGTTCAAGTCCTGTGTGACCCCGGGTAAGTCATTTAACCTCCACGGGACTCAGTTTCCTCATCTGTATAAGGAGGAAGTAAATGATATATGAGGTTCCTTCCAGTTCTAAGGTCACATGACTTTATGAATATATTATAATAGGCTTTAAACTCCCACTCTACTAATCCACACAATGGTATCTTGGAGTAGCAAATAGCATAGTTGTTGAGACAGTTACATAACACAAAGGACAGAGCACTGGAATTGGAATGAGGAATGAATTCAAATCCTTCCTCAGACATTTACCAGCTGTGTGACTGAACAAATCACTTAACCTTCTGGGACTCAATTTTGTTATCTGTAAAATGGACACAATAATAGCATCTACCACTTACATTCTTGTGAAAAGACCATATTGGAGAATAAAAGGAGATAAATATATGTGTAAACCTTAAAGTACTATATAAATGTGAGCTAGAGTTAGAGAGCCTAGATTAAGTGTTTAGTTCTATTTGTGAATTTCAAGTTCTTTCCTTTCACCCCAAGTGACTTTGTCTTTATATCATCTATATTGTATATTAAATAGTCTGTTTCTAACCCTAATTACTTTTCTACCCTCATCACCTCACTCCTGGAGCACTGTAATAGCCTCAATTGGTCTTTCTGTCTGACCAGGTCATTTTCCTCTCTATAGTCAAAATGATTTCCCTAAAATGCAGCTCTGACCATGTCATTTTCCTACTCAGTAAACTCCAGTGGCTTCTTATCACTTCCAGTTTCCAGTATGAACTCCTCATTTAGTCATCCAAATCCTTTCAGAACCTGGCTCCTTCCTACATTTCCAACCTCATTGGATAGTAGCTTCCTTAATGCACTCTCCGTGGTACTAGAGTGAGCTTCTTCCTGGGTCTTCCAACTCCTTGCTTGATCACTGACTATCACCAACTTGGGAGATGTACTCCTTCCTCAGAATTCCAAGTTTTCTTCGAAGCTCAGGCCGATTTTAAACCCTTTTATATGAGATTTTTCCTGATTTCCTCTAATTGCTAGTGCACACCTCCCCAAATTTTTTTTGTCATGACTTTGTATATATCCAAACATATACGGATTTTGCCCCTTGGTGAGATTGTAAGCTTGCTGAGGGCAGGGACTATTTCACCTTGGTTTTAATTTCCAAGTGCTCAGTACAGCACCTGACACATAGAAGGTCCTTAATAAGTACTTAATAAGTGATAATTGATCAAGGGGTTGTGATACAATAGATAGAATACTGCCTCTAGAGTCAAAGGATGAGTGTTCAAAACTAGCCTCAAATGATTAGTAACTGGATGGTCATGGACAAGTGAGCCAACTTGCCTAGGTCTCAGTCTCTTCATCTACATTTCTGATGCTATGACCAACTGAGCTAAGCACAGAAAGGCTCATCACCAGGTTAACTACAAGAGTGGTGAATACTTTGGCTTCAAGACTTTTGAAGTCCATCTAAAGGGTTCTGGAGGTTTTGTTGTCTGGGTCAGGGAAGAGAATGCCCTGACCAACAAAAAAATATGTCCTTGAAGGTTTTACACACTTAGAAGTGCTCTGAGATCCCTGCTTTCTACCCTCTCCCCTAAAAAACACCCTAGAATGGTTTCCAGGTGGCTTCAGCCCCACAAATGGCTCACTCTCCAAGATGCTTCTTCTTCTTCATCCCTCAGTTTTGGTTTTACCTCTGTAACATCCCCAATATGTGCTCACACAGTCTATGCCTGAAGACCTCTAGTGATGAGGAGTTCATTCCCTAATAAGTCAGTCCACTCCACTTTTGGACAACCAGAAAGTCATATCTGTCATGTAAAGTTTACAGAGCTAGCTTGATAAGAAGGACGACTTCCATCATTTTTCCCATGATTCCCTGAGATGAACCTCCCATTCAAATAATTCTGACCCAGGTGTTCCTTCATTGTACTTTTAGCTTAAAGGAGTGGGACTAGAAGTTTTCTAAGGTCACTTCTGGCTCTGATAATCTAGGTTACTCTCCAGGGTGCTTACTCTCCTTAGGTCATATTACTAAGAGTCAAAAATGGTGCTTAAACAATGGAAGACCCTCATTTCTAATTTGATCCCATCACTATACATTTTATTAACCAAACCTGTGACTTCTTAGTATGGGGAACTTTCAGCCTAGAAATTCTTTCTACCAATTAAGATTGGCATCCACTCTGCAACTTTGTGTCTTAGAGTCAAAGAGACCTACCTCAAGTCACACAGTCTATTTGTGTGAGGGTTAGAACTTTAACATAGAAATTCCTGTATGAGAAAGCAGATCTCTATCTCTGTCTCTCCCTCTCCCCCTCCCTCCCTCCCTCTCCCCCTCCCCCTCCTCCTGCCCTCCCTCTCCCTCTCCATCTCTCTCTCTCTCTCTCTCTCTCTCTCTCTCTCTCCATTTTACCAAGCAGTGGGTATGTATGTATCTATCCATATATGTGCATACTTAGATATGTACACACATGCATATATGTTATATATTAATTTGAGAACTATAACAGTCCTTTTTAGGGTCCTTAAGGCTTACAAATTATTTATGTATAAATTATTTTATTTAGTCCTAAATAAGGAATGTAATGAAGCTGCAGGTGGTTTGAAGGAACTAGAGATGTTTAGACTTGAGTAAAGAAGACTTGGGTGGGACAACATAACTATCTTCAAGCACCTAAGAGTTATTATATTGAAAGGGGACATATTTATTTTGTTTTGACCTCAAAGGGCAAAACTCTGTGTGGAAAGTAGAGAAAGGTAGATATAGACTTGTTGTCCGGGTAGGGGGTGAGGGATGCCTCAACGCTGAAAGTTGTCCAAAAATGGAGTGGACTGACTTATTAGGGAATGAGCTCCTCATCACTAGAGGTCTTCAGGCATAGACTGTGTGAGCACATATTGGGGGTGTTACAGAGGTAAATTCTTGCTCAGGAATAATTAGACTAGAGACCATCTGAGTTGCTTGCTGTTGGGATTCTATTACTGTGTTAAAACTTTTAATAGTCGATCTAAAAGGTATGTTAGAACATAGAACAGTGGAGTTAGAAGAAATCTTAGAGGGAATCTAATCCAATAACCTAACTTTACATGTGAGGAAACAGACTCAGAAAAGATAAATGACTTGTCCAAGGCTCACACAGCTAGTTTGCATGACACCATGGGATATTGTTGGCATGATGCTATATTTGCAACCAGGAATGCCTGGGTTCGAATCCTATGTCTTATATTGGCTAGTTGCATGACCAAAAGCAATTTACTTAAGCTTCAGTCTCTTCCTTTGTAAAACAGGGGTAGTGATACTTATAGCATCTACCCCCACAGGGTGGCACAGACGAGATCATTTTGAAGAGCAGTTCACAAACTTAAAAGTGCTATCCCTAGAAATCCCAGGTATTTGTTGTAGAACCTAGAACTCTGACCTCCTCCTGGCATTGCCATTTCCCTTCTATTCCATGCTGAAGGAAGAGAGCAAATAAAAAAAGGGAAAAATGAAGCAAAAATAAGTAGAGGAAACCCAGGTGAGCTTTCCTCTATAGTGAATATATGTGTGTATGTATGTATGTATGTATGTGTGTATGTATGTATGTGTGTGTGAGATCTCCCCTAATATAACGGAAGCTTTTTAAGTGCAAAGTCAATTTTATTTTGCCTTTGATCCCCAGTCTGCAGTATAGTGATTGGCAGAGCAGGCATTTAATAAATCCTTATGGTTTGTGCTTCTGCTATATTCTAGACACTGTGCTAAGTGTAGGAATATAGTGGTGAGAATGAAACAATTTCTGCCTTATCAACACACAGAGAAAAAATCTAAATCACTGCTTATTCTAACAGAGGTTAAGAAGATTTTGATCATGGAGGGACTAGGGAGCATCTGGACCCCTCTATTCACTTATGTGTCCAGACAAGGGAGGTGACTTTTCCATGATTATACAAGAAAGAAAGGTCAGTGCTAGGACTCAAACCCAGATTTCTTGACTCTTGGCTCAGGGCTCCTTCCAATGGCTGCCTTATCATTTCAAGCATTCATTAATCAGTTTCATTCCACAGTGAACTAGGAAGGGAGTGGGGAATGGGGAGGGGAGATGGCTTGAGTTCTTAGTCTTGTAGCTCAACTATTCCCATCATGATGATTGTGAGTACAGAAGTGTAATAAGAAAAACAAACAGAATTACCACTGATCAGACATTTCCAATTACAGGAGCAAATTAAGGGACAATCACTACTGTAGTGTTGTTTTGTTTGTTTGTTTGTTTTAATACAATTAAGGTAATATGTGAATCCAAGTCCCAACAGAAGTCTGGTGGTGAAGAGACAATGACCTGATGGGAGGGTCTCAATACATACCTTCTCTGTATATTTAGTCACGTTCTTCAGAGAACCCTTTCCAGATGCCCAGGAGAATCCCACACCCAGGATGACAGAGTAGATGGGGATGCCAATGGAGATGCTAGAAGAACTGAATTCTTGCTTATGTAAGCCTGTGGTTAGCTCTTCAAAATGACTATAAAAATGTGAGTGAAAATTATATTGAGCCTTGGTCTGAAAGGAAAAAGGAGACAGACATTTAGTGTCAATCAACACTCAGGGACCCCTACTTAATGGTATTCCATTCAACTCAATTTAACACACTATTAACCACTTGTGAAGTGCTAGGCACTGAACTAGGCTCTTAGGATTAAGACAAAGATTAAACAATCGCTGCCCTCCAGGGACTTCTACTAGGGGAAAACATTTACATAGATAAGTAGGAGAGACAGCGTAGTATAACATAACAGCATCAGATTTGTACTTGGAGAGACCCAAACTCAAGACCCAACTCAGAAATTTACTAGCTTGTATGATCATGGGCTAGTCACACCTGCTTTTCTGACTCTGGACCCATGATCAAGCAATGCTGCCCCCTTGTTCCTAGAAAGTGTGTGACTCAAATTCCTATGGCTCCACTTATCATCCTTGTGAATTTCCAAACAAATACCCCTTTTTTCTGGCCACCATTCCCGTATGCATGTGGCTTCTCTCTTTCAGAAATCTACCTGAGAGAAGGGACCGTTTGCTTTTTTTTTCAATCTCCAATACCTATTACAATGACTTACCCAAAGTAAGAATTTAATCATCTGGCTTTTGTTCAAAGACCTTCAGTGCTGGGGAACTGGTGACTTTCCAAAGCCTGTTCATATGTATTAATATACATGTATCTTCTATATATTTATATACATGCACATCACCTCCGCTATTAGAAGCAAGTTTCTTGAGGGCAAGGTCTATTTCACTTCTGTCTATGTATTCCTAGCCCCTAGTCCAGTGCATGGCAGAAAGTAGGTGCTTCATTCATGCTTGTTGGTAGATAAATCAGCCCATTCAACTTTTGCAAGTTTTTCATTGTAAGAATGCTTTCTTTCATAAGGTCTAATCCATATTTGCTTCTTTTCAACTATTGCCCCTAAGTTCCACCTATAATAATATCATCATCATCATCATCAACACGCTTGTCATTATTCCCATCAAACTTGCTTTACCTCAAATTGGTACTTGATGAAATTGTATGGTCTACGGAAATACTTCTCATCATAATCGAGATTTTCACAGACAGCATCATATCTGAGGGACCTCCAGTCCGCATTGTAGACACGTTCACATGAGCCCCCAAAGTATGTGGGGTCATACACATTCATCTTTTCTTCTTGGGTCAGAATGTTAAACCTAGAAGGAAAATGCATCTTCTAGTATTTCAGCTTGGATGGTCTGATGCTTTATACTATTTATCCAAACAAAATGTTGTCAGTATCCCAGTCAAAGGTTCAATGTCATAGATTCTGTGAACTTGAATCCAGATCTTTCTTTCCCACTTGTTTGACTTTTTGCCATTTTATAAAGGTTTCCCTCACATCTGTTGCATGGCTTGAAGTTACAGAGATAATATGTATAAAGCACTCTTATAACCTTAAAGTACTACCCAAATAATTTCTGCTTATTATTGTTAGAGACACATGTTTGTATTTGGGGATGGTGTCTGTTCCCAGCACCATGGCCACTCTTTAGTCCATTCCGGCAGACCTAAGCCTGTACAATTGAAGCATACATATTCTCTCCCTGTTCCCTCATCTGTAACATTCATCTGACTACATTGATCAGTCTCTCTCCCTGGCACTCATGGGGAGGATCGCTGTAACCCAAAGGCCCAGGGCCCAAAGCGTACTTACAGCAGCCTAATAAGTCACGGTTCCTTGGCAGTCATTACTCACCCTTGGGCTGCCTTTTCTGATCCAGGGATGGGGTTGAATTCCAGGCAATCATTTCTAAGGATACCAGCATCTTCACAGCCCTCCTCATCAGACCCATCACCACAGTCTTGATCTCCATTGCATAGAAGGCGCCGCTTGATGCAACGACCTGAAAGAAGTGGGTTATGGGGTGGTTGCCTCTTTAAGACAGACCAACATGACCAACAATATTTCTACCATGAGAGAAAAGGGGAGCATCTGGAAAACCCAAGAGGAGCTCTTAGGTGTGCTGGTTTTGTTTAGAATCATTCTGAGCTAAGGAAGCAAAGTTAATTTAAGCAGACAGAGTTGATCAACATTTATGACTATGAGAGAGGAAGGTGCCATTGTGGAGTCAGAGTTAGAGAGGAAGATTCAAACTCCATCTGTCACTTACCAGCTTTGTGACCATGAGCAAAGTACTTAACTTCTCTGAGACTAGGTGACTCCTTAAGATTCTTCTACTAAGTCATAGATGGGATTATAATTTACATCTACACAACAGAAGGCATAAGTCTTCAATATTTGTTGTTGTCTGTGACATTCAGTCCATGCTATCTATATATTTAACCCAGGCTATATATGTGTTCTGCTAGGGTTTAAGGCATCAAAAGATTCCTTAAAAGGTTCATATCTACTCCCAAGGGGCTAATAGTCTAATAAAGGTAGGGCCAGGGATGTGGGTGGTAGTGATAGATCAGACAGGGACTCAAATACATATCACTCAAATAAGAATCAGACAAAAATAACAAGAATAAGAAAACATCCAGGAAACAGAAGATAAGGCAGGGATCTCAAATATGTCTCACTCACATTAGTATGAGATAGGTGCATTAGAAAGGCACAGACAGAGCACTGTTAAATCTAAGGGAGAGAGATTGCAGCTTATTGTGGAGATCAGAATTTTAGAATCTTAGAGTTGGAAGGAATCCCAAGGGCCATCGAGTACAACTCATATATGGCCAAGAATTCTCTCCGAAACCTTTCTAAAGTATAGTCATCCAGTCTTTATTTGACTTGCAGTGAGGGAGAAACCATCATCTCCTAAGGCAACCCACTCTAGTTTTCATTTCATTCATTCATACAACAAGAATTTATTAATGCCTCCAATGCTCAAAAGCAAATGAAACATTTTAGACAGTTTTTATTGTTAAGAAGTTTTATGTCAACCAAGGAAAACTTCTGAATTTCTGATTGAGACTTCTCTTAGAGAAGATTGTGGGAGGAATGGGAGAAAAAAAGGATAGACTCAGAATTGAGGATGGTTGCCTTCAAAAGGTAGCTGTCAAGAGTTCGATGTCAATCTTGTATGAAGTTTCAGTGAAGGACCGCAGGGATTTCTGTTGAATCCAGGACTGCTTCACATTTTTATCAATGACTCGCACAAGGCATTGATACTATCTTCATGAAATTTGCAGTTTATGTATAACTTGGAGGGATAACTTTCACAATGAAGGATGACCAGCTAGGGCTCTGTGATGAAATAAATGTCAAATTTTACACTTGGACATAAACAATCATCATCACACATGATATACATGGAAGGTTCCATTAGACAGTAGCTGTTCTATAATGGACTCTGGTGTCTGAGTGACCTATAAGCACAAGAGAAGTAAGCATCATGATGTGGCAGGAATAGTGATCCTTTCCAGAGACAATGAGGTAAATGTCTCACTGGACTCTACTCTCTTCAGACTTTATTTGCAGCATTGTTGTTAATCCTAGGCACCACAGTGCAAGAAAGGCATCAGCAAGCTACAGAGTATCCAGAGAGAGGAAATCAGTCTGGTGAAGGATCTTGAGACCATAATGTATGAGGATCAACAGAAGGAAATGGAAGTACTGAGTCTGGAGAAATAAGACTGTAGAGTTGTGAGAAAGAGAAGGTCTATGTTCAAGTATTTCAAGGTCTGTCCTGTAGAAGAGGTATTAGCCTTACGCCTTATTTGGCTTTGACTCAGAGGGCAGACCAAAGCAATGGAGTGGGAAGGCAGGAGAGTAGCTTGGGGGAAATTGCAAACAAACAAACAAACAAACAAAATGTATTTAGACTTGATGTTTTTATATCTGAGATCTTGGCACATGGTAAACACTTAATAAGTGCTTTATCTATTCTCTATCTCCACACACACACATACACACACACACACACACACATATATATATATATATATATATATATACATGTATACATGCATATACATATACTATACACACACAAAAAGAGAAAGCTGCACAGTAACTGCTCAGCCCTCTTTGTGTTCTACTCACCTGATTCTTTACACTGGAAATCATAGCCACACTGGACATTCATCGTACAGCTTTCAGGGCTGGTGCAGGCTGCCTCGTCCCAAAGGTCGCCACTACATATGTTTCCCCCAAACTTGGACGGTTGTAGGAGATTTCTGTATCGATACTAAAGCATATTTTTAACCAGGAATTTCTCTGCATCTTTTCATTTTACAACAGAAATTAGCCAACTACTTTCATAAGACAATGTCTTGGGCTAGGATCTCCAGGTGATACAAAAGTGATTAAAACATGGTCCCTGCCCCCAGTGAGCCCAGAGTCTAGTTGGGAAGGAGAGGGATTGGACGTTAGTTGAAGAAACGTGAGGAGAAATGCCCATGAAATATGTGAAGAGAAAACAAAATTCCCACAACTTCTGTTCCTATGAGGATAATTTAGGAACAAGGCCACATGGGGCAATGAATGGAATTCTGGTCATGAAGTCAAAAAGAACTGGGTTTAAATCCTGCTTTTGATATTTTCCAGCTACATGGCATGGGTAAGTCACTAACCCGCCCTCTGAGCATCAGGCAACTTAGAGGATTAAGGTCTAGGCTGGATAGAACCTTGGGGTAATCTCTCGCCACCTTATTTTACAGAGAAGGAAACTGAGATCAAGGGAGGGTAATTGACTTATTCAATGTCACACAAATGATATGGTAGCCAAACAGAAGGCAGATTTGAACCCATGTCTTCTGACTTCAGAGCCAAGGTTCTTTCCATTGTACTTCCCTGCTTCCAACTCTGTAGGACTATTGTGGCCTCAGTTGAGGGAGTGTCTGAACCAAGCATCCCCAAGAAATGGTCCTCATTTGGCTCCTCAAGCCTCCAGAGGTGCGAATCTTCATCTTTGTATCCCTACCCCCAGTGCCTAGCATAGTGGTCTATATGGAGTGAGGACTCAGAAAACATTTCTGGAGTTGAATTGCATTCAGAGTGACAGAATGTAAGTACACAGTGAATTAGGGTCCAACAAGTAAATGTCTGAGAAACCATGTACTGCAAAGAGCATAAGATTCTTAATTCAGAAAGCTTGGCTGTCAGTTCTGGCATCATCATTTCCTAGCTTTTTGACCTTGGATAAATCTTTTGTCCTCTATAAATGGAATGATAATTCTGCACTATTGATCTTACTGGCTTTTTGGTAATTAATATACAGTTCCTTGTTAGCAAAAAGTACTATGTAATAATAAATCACAGACAGATATAGGTATAAATAGTACCTCTACTAATGCAAATTCAAATACTCAGATCTACAATCTCATTAATGTGGATTTTCATTCCGAGATACAAAGTGAAACACAATCATGGCATGTTACACGATGATGATGATGATGATATATAGAAATAGTGCTTTATTGATATTATCTCTTTTATGCTTAAAATAGACCTATGAGGTTATTTATCATCCACATTTTATAAATGAAGAAATGGAGGCAGACAGAGGTTATGTGATCTGCCTAGGACCACGCAGCTAATAAGTGTCTGAGGCTAGATTTGAACTCAGGTCTTTATGTCTCCAGTCTCTACACTCTTGCACCACCTGACTGGATCATAGATGATTTGAATATTTACATTTCCATATCGGTATGTTTCATTTGAACTTGTGGTTTCTTCCATGTCAGATAAAGAGACTCTCGGTCAGTGCATATTGGTAGCTTTCTACAACTTGGCTTCTTAGGTTAAATGTCTGACCCATGATCATATAACCAGCATGGCATAGGGTTGGGACTAACAGACTGTCCTGAGTCCAATGTTCTCTTTCCCTTATGTCACACTGCTCTGCTGTGGTTATATAGCACTCTTTTAAAAAACTGGCAGAGTCTTCTACATAGACTGCCTCCACTCAGCCTCAAAATTAACCTGTGAGCTAGGATGGACAGCTGTACATTACAACCTAGGCATTTCTGGCTCTGAGGCCAGCACACAAACCATGACACCAGCCACCTCTTTAGATAAAGGTGAGCTATTACCATTGAGAGTCAGGATGATGGCAGAGGTCTAGAGAGTCAGGCTTAGCATCAGGAAGACCTGGATTCAAATCTTCCCTTAGACATATCCTAGCTGTGTAATCATGGACAAGCCCCAGAAGTAACCACTGATTCTCACTTAACTCCATAAGGCCACAAGTGACAGGAATTGCTGATTTGTATTGGCATGGAGTTTCTACATCAAGTGCTGTCTATAGAAGTCAATCAGTCAGGGAACATTTATGACTCTGTGCCAGGCACTGTGCTAAGTCCTTCAGCTACAAAAAAGAGTCAAAAGGCAGTGCCACCCTCATAGGTGCCACACAATCTAATGCGGGAGACAACAAGCAGATGACATGTGCCAACAAGCCACAGACAGAATAAACAGGAAATAATAAGAGGAGAGAAGGCCCTCGAATTCCGAAGGGCTGGAGAAGGCTTGCAGTAGAAGGTGACACTTAAATTGAACCTTGAAGGAAGTTAGAGAAGAACGAAATCACATGGCTGGGCCCTCCCACCAATATCCGAGTGAAACAATATCATTTATTTAGTGATTATATATAAATATATCTCAAATAAAATAATGGCATGAAACACACATATTTTAGCTTTATATTAAGATTATTATTTCATTATTAGTATTACATTCTTTTCATCTCTAACTTAGAGAGAAATTATCCTGGGACAACTCACTGCCTTCCATTATTCTGTCCGCCTAGTGCTTGTGGATCGATTGCCCGAACAGAGAGTGACCGATTTTTGTCAGCAAATGAAAACAGTGGGCTGTCGAGTTGTATGCTACGGAAGCTCTAGAGCATGAGCTCGTGAGGACAGGAAGCTCTTTCTTTGTATCCTTTGTGCCTGCCACGGTGTCTCTACGTAGAGGACATTTAATGTTTGTGGATCGAACTCACGGAGTGACTTGATACTATTGTTATAATTTTTGAGAGAGCTAATACTGAGGTGAGAAAAGATTCAGCAGAGAGGGGAGTTATGCGTCGTCTTCTACCCAGCAGACTGTCCTGCCACGAGAACCCTTCTAGTGACTCTTTCAGAAATGCTTCTCTGCCAGGGGGATTCCCAGGCAGGGGCTCAAGGGCCCGGATTGTCCCCTCCTGCTCTCTCCCTGTGCCTGCCTCTTGGCCTCTTTACTGCTCATTAGCCAAGTAAGCATAGAACTGAAGAGGAGGTGAAGTTCCAGGCCATCCATTTGCCTCCTAGTTAAGCAGCCGTGATAAAAAGGTTTATAACCTGTGTAGCAGGAGGTTGTAACTAATGGTCAATTTGGGACTGTGGGCAGATTTTAATTACCCGCCCACTCCCTGTCCCTGTTGTGATAAATAAAGGCCTGATCCCTGTATAGGGGCTGGGTTATTGGCCTTTCTCCCTCCAAGGCTGGGCAATGGCCCAGAAAAATCTCACTGCTGAATCAATTGAATGGGTATAGACAATTTCCTAGGAATCTAGGGGGTCAGGGACAAGAATGCACAGCTCTTGGTGGAGAGCATTCCGTGCAGGGCGCTAGAGTTTAGAATAAATCCTTCTTTCCCTGATTCTTTCTCCAACTGGGTGAGAAGAATGGGATATCACACAGCACACCTGAAAATATACATCACAGAAAATATGTATCATATTTATTCTGCGATAGAGCACTATGAAACACTTCCATATACACCATTCATCCATTCATTCAAAGAGCATTCATTGCATGATTCCATAGAATAGACATTTAATATGTGCACAATAACTGCATATAGTAAGCACTAGATAAACGTTGGTTGGCTAACTTGAGTGAATATTTTCTTTTTTTTAATATAAATTTATTTATTTAACTTTTTACATTCACTTTCACAAAATTTTGGGTTCCAAATTTTCTCCCCATTTG
>JAQQSK010003490.1:0-90261 GCA_028658325.1 Potorous gilbertii | reverse complement strand
TGCAGTTGGATTAGATGACTTCTAAGGGTTCCTTGGGTCCTAGAAGCAGTGCCTGAAGAGGAAAGTGGAGAAGGAGTGCCCAGAAGAGGGTAATGGCTTCAGGGAAGGATGTCTTTCATGACAGACAGAAGCACAGCCATGGACTCAAGAAAGACCTGCCGGTAACAGGAGTTATGAGTTTGTCCTTTGGCTGCATGTGTATCTCACTACCATTATATTCTCAATATAAGTCTACTCTTCCCTTGGGCTCTATATGTACTTGTGAATGAGTGTGTCCCATAAGCATGTACTTCATCAGAAAGAGTGTTGATGTGAAAAGATTTACATGAACTGATGCAAAATGAATTGAGCGGAACCAAGAAAAAAATGTACACAGTTAACAGCAACACTGTGACTGACATCTCTTCTCAGCAATAAAATGATCCAAGATAAATCCAAAAGACTTATGATGGAAAATGTTATTCATTTTCAGAGAAAGAACTGATGGAGCCTGAAAGCAGATCGAAGCATACTATTTTCACTTTTCCCTATTTTTTTTCTTCTGTCTGTTTCTTCTTTCTCAATATGACTAATATGGAAATATGTTTTGCATGATTGCACGTATATAACCTATATCAAATTGTTTACTATTTTAGGCAGGGAGAAGGGGCAGAAGGAGGGAGAAAAAGTGGAACTCAAATTTTTATTTAAAAATGAATATTAAAATCTGTCTTTAGATGTAATCAGAAAAAATAAAATACTATTTAAGAGAGAAAGAAAAGAAAGAGATTTGTTCTTGTGTCAAAGGCTCAAAGCTTGACTGAAAGTGGTCTTATAATAATGGTGTTCTCTGAGACGTCTGAGCATATGTCTCCAAATGCTAAGTCCCTCTTTCTTGCTGGCAAATTAGAAAGGGCTCAAAATTGGGAGTGAGGATGCCAGGGTTCTAAATTAACCCTTTGACTTCATCTTTGATCTTCAGATGAGGAGGTTAGATCCCTCCCAGTTCTGACATCCCCTGTTCTGAGCTCCTTCCCAGTTCTGACATCCCCTGTTCTGAGCTCCTTCCCAGCTCTGACATCTCCTGTTCTGAGCTCCTTCCCAGCTCAGACAGTCCATGTTTTAAAGTTCTCCCATTTTTTGACATTTAGTGTCCAAAGGGCCCTTTCAGATCTAAATTTTGTCATACTAGGGGCTCAGATGACAGCAGGGCTGACCAAAAAACGGGTAATCAGGGTCTACAGGCTTGGCAGCTCCCCAGACAACCCAGAGGATAATAGGATGCTTTTTAGACAAATAATTAAACATCAGTGAGGTCAGACAGCTAATAGCAGGGACCTGAACCACAAGGGGCAGATTTCAAAGACAGGAATACAGTTCCAGAAAGGACAAGGGAGGAAGTTGGAAAAGTTGGACCCCAGATACAAAAACTCAAGCATGGATGCAGTGAGGAGGGCCCAACTAGGGCCCTCTCCCCCCACTTCTCATCCTCTCAGCTATCTGGTCCTAGCTAGTATTTTCTTTTCCTCTCTAGCTAGTATTTTTTTTTCTCTTCCACACTGGTTGCTAGCATCCTCATACTGGACCTCAGAACCTCTGACACTTCAGTAGAGTGGAGTTCCTTGGGCTGCCTAGGTCTGTGCTAACTCCCTTTCCCTGCTTGTACTTGTATCTTGATCTTTTCTCTGTATTTGGAGTCAGTAAGATCTATATTTAAAATCCTCCTCAGCTACACCTTAGTTGTATAATTCTGGGCAAGTCCCTTAACCTCTGCCTCCATTTCCTCATCTGTAAAAGTAGGGATTTGGACTCAGTGACCTCTGAGGCCTCTTTCTGTTCTAAATCTATGATCTCATCATCACTCTTCCCCAAAAGGCCTGGAGGGAGCTGACTTGATACACCACCAGTGGGCACCCAAGAAGTTGTCAGCATCTTTCCACAGCTGACTCTCATCCTGGGGTTCAGGTCTCTTTCCTACTGGCAGCTGGAACAACTCAGGCCCACCACCCCCGGTCTGACCAGCCCATCTCTTCCCACTCTAAGAATTTTCTCCTTGTACCACTGCAGAAGCTGCCGCAGAACATCTTCCTGCTGACCTTCCCCTGCACCCCTCCCCCAACCAAACCAGTTGTGACTGGAGAGCCTTACCCAAGAAGGCTGCCTCCCAGGAGCAGTTCAAGTCAATCAGAACTTTCTAATGTGCTCATGGGCACATAACTGGGCCTGGCCAGAGCCTTCATCTGCCAGGCTGCTGGAGGTTGGTCCCATGAATCACAGCAGTGTTAAACCAGGAAATTACTGGACCCAGAAAAATAGAAAACAATTTACCTGCTCGAGAACCAGACCCTGGGACAGGTTGTTGGCTTAGCTGGAGCCTTCAGATCACAGACATTTTTAAAAGCACAATCGTGAAATGTAGAATGTTGGGGCTAAAACAGATCTCAGAGGCCATGGGGTCTAAGTCTTTATAACAGAAAAAAGAACAGAAGCCCAGAGATAGACATGAATTGTCCAAGGTCACACAAGTAGATTGTGGCAGACCAGGGAAGATGGTAGATATAGTTCTAGGCTTCTAGGTTCTGGGTAGAATTTGACAAAGTCTTCTGAGCACCCAAACTACTGAAATCTGGTGGATTTTGGGGGGGGGGTTAAGAGCATGAGTTTTGGGGGTAATTGAGATGGACCTGGACCTGGGATTCTGATTTGTTCTAATGGGGGAGCAGGGGAAGACTCCTGGGGATAGAAGAGGGTTGATATTCAAACTCCCCTCCATCAGTAAAAAGAGGTTTGAGCCTCTCTGAGAGAGTGATCTGGTTTCCCTTAGGGGGCTTTATGTAGTCAGAGTAGGGAGAATGCAAGGATCATTCAACCTTCATTTTACAGAAGGAAAAACAGGTTTAGAGGCATTCACTGACTTCCTCATCATCACATGACTTCACACAGTTTCAGGGGTAAGATTGGAATCCAAGTCTTCCCACCTACAAGTCTGACTCTCTAACCACTTGGCCCTACTGCCTCTCAGACAGCAGAAATGTCTTGAATGTCCTATATGGGACAAGAAGAGTACTAGATGCTGTTGAAATCCTGGATGAAATACCCCTGGTACATAGTGTCCTCAGGTCTGGTAGGGGGAGAAAAGAATGGTGAGCATGAAGAAGTGAGAGACTAGTGAGAGAGGTAGGCATTTCACTGTCCCCTGCCAGGGCACAAAGCAAGCTGCATCAGGAATATGGTGGTGGGAAGTATGTGGTGAGGTCCAAGTGGCCTTGGCTTCTGGAAGACTTGGGTTGAAGGTCTGCCTCAGAATCTTACCAGCCGTCAAACCCTGAACAAATAACTGACTCTCCTGGCCTCAGTTTCCTCCTCTGTGACATGAGAGGGTTGGATCAGTGACCTCTAAATTCCAATTCAGCTCTAAACAATGATCTTTTGGAGCTATTGAAAGTGCAGAGTCAAGTAATAAGGTCTTCAAGATCCCAAAGAGTCAGTGGCTTTGAGAGTTGTCTTCAAGTATCTGAAAGGCTTTCACAGGGGGTTCCATTCAATTTAATTTGATAAATATTCATGTACCAAGAATCTATTGTGTACAAGGTATTGTGCTGGGGATACAAAGTTCAAAACAAAACAGCAAAGATGAGGAGGTAATGCACTCCAGACAAGGGGCACTGCCTGTGCAAAGGTGTGGAGGTGGGAGAAAGAAGTGGTTAGTTAGTATTATTACAAGATGTGTTAGTGTCAGGGCTGAGATATACTTTTCATGACAACTGTCAGAGGCAAGTAAAGCAAATTATATGATCTCTTTCCCTCTCCAATCCATCCTTTACACTGTTGCCAAACTGCCATGTAATGAGACCAAACCCTATTATAGAGAAAATTCAAGCTTGGATCGGACCCTGGCATTCCCCTTCTCCAAAAGATTCAATGACTTCCTATTACCATAAGCAAGTAAGTCCTTAACCTTGTTGAGTCTTGGACCCCCTGATGAAGACTGCACCCTCTTCCTCAAAATCAGGTTTGAAACTGCATAAAATAAAATACACAGGACTATGAAAGGTCCAATTATATGGAAATACAGTTATCAAAATATTTTTTAAAATAAGTTTACAGACCCCAGGTTAAGAACCCCTGTTCTAGGATAAAATAAAAACCATCTGTTTTGCTTCTCAAGCCTTTCACAGTCTGGCTTCTAGTTGGTTTTCTGGATGTTCCAGCCAACCAGCCTGCTCACTGATCTGATAACATTCTCACCTCCAGGAGAGAGTCTAGGCTCTCCTTCTCGACCTCCAGTCTTGATACACTTCCTTCATTCCTTTCTTGACTCCTCTGAGTCCTTTCCACCTCATCTCTTCCAGGCAGCCTTTCTTAATACACCCAAACATTTATGTTCTCACCTCTAAAACCGAATGGATGAATTAATGAATGAATCAATGAATGGATGGCTGGGTAGATGGATGGATGAATGGATAGATAAATGCATTTATTAAGCACCTATATATGGAGCGTTGTGCTAAGCACGGGGATACAAATACAAAAGAAGGCAGTCCCTGCTCCCATGGAACTTTCACCCTAAAGGGGGAAACACACAGTAGGGACCAGAAAAGGATACTTTGTTTTGGAAAATTACTGAGATGACAATTATAGCCACAGGAAAATAAGTTGCCTCTCCCTTTACAGTGGTAATGACCAAGTTGATTGGCTGGTGTTTCCTGAATCAGAAGGCACAGGGGAGGACAGGGGTGTGGTGCGGTGGCTGATGGACAGATGGCTGGGACGGGGGCAGAGAGATGACTTGGGACTGGAGCCAGGACTCCATGTAGTAGGGTGACTGAGACAATGATGAGATAGTATATTGGGGCCCCAGAGAAGGCGTTCCAGGGTAAAAGAAATGAATCCTCTGGGGCTGGATTTCTGGTCCTTAGGATATCAGAGCTGTCCAGATCACCTGGAAAAGGAGCTTCTTTGAGTTTATTTGCATTTATTTATTTGGTTGTTGCCCCCTCAATAAACTATTTCCTTTGGTCTCTGCATCTCTGGCTTCCAGCACAGAACCTGACACATAGTAAGAGCTTTAAAAATGTGAACTCAACTAAATTAAATTGAATTGAAGGTCACTGACACTCAGAGAGGTGAAGAGTTTGGTCCAAGATCACACAGCTAGTAAAATGGCAGAGACAGCCCCAGAATCCCACGGTTCTTTCCACTCTAGTTGAGGCATACAGTGGATAGAATGCTGAACTTGCAGTCAGGAAGCCCTGTGCTCCAATACTGCTTCAGTTACCTCCTAGCTGCGTGACCCCAGGTAAGTGACTAACCTTTGCCTGCCTTACTTCCTCCTCTATGAAGTGGAAGTATTTGTAGGCCCAGCCTCGCAGGGTGACTGAGAGGTTATATACATAAAGTCTTCTGGAAACCTTAATGGACTCTAGAAATGCTGTTATTGTTGTTAGTCATGCCTAAGTTGGAAGTCGGGAAGAGGAAGAAATAAGGCAACATCTGCTTTTGTTTCTTCGGCATCTCGTGTAGTAATTAACAGCAACGGATGTTTTGCAGCGACCTCCCAACTCTTTAGGTCCGGCTCGAGCTGACCCCGGATGGCTCCCTCCGCTGTCTTGGGGCTCTGTTGCCAAATACCATTCATACACATTTAACGCCATGAAGGGATGGGCGGCCTAGTTCTCATGAACAAGGAATTCTCTTCTTTGCGCTATGAGAAGAACAGGACCAAACCCTGGCTGAACTACCACAAGTGTCCAAAATATCTGGTTCACTGAGCTCCTCCCTGCCCTCTTTTCTTTCCCCTCCAAGTCTGTCAGCTCCCAGCTCCACACAAGATGGGGACCAGCAGGGAATTCCTCCTGGGGCAGCTCTTTCTGCTGGGTGCTGAAATACATCTTTCTAAAGCATTGTCCCTGGAATTGAAGTCCAAGATGGTGAGTGAATGGGAAAAGACGGCTTCTTGTTGGGAGCATCCCTTTTGGTGGTGTGGTCCAGAAAGATCCACACTCACTGCCAGAAGACTGGGTTTCAATCCTGATTCTGCCACCTACAAGTGGATTACTTTGGACAGATTGCTTAACCCTCTGAGCCTCAGTTTCCTCATCTGTAAAGGGGCAGGGACACAGCACATCTTGGAGGGTTGCAGTGTTTGGGTGAGTTGAAATAGTGCTTGCCAAATGCTTTGAAAAATTTATAGTGTTGGGTAACAGTGGATTCTTACTGTCACTTAACTGTTTCATGTATGAGCACATTATGTCTCCAATAAGATTACAAGCCCCTTCAGGAAAGGACAATGTCATATCTCAACCAAGCAGACTGCTAGTAAAAAGCGGGTTCTCAAAGTCTACATGAGGAATTGAATTGAATTTTTTAGAGATCCATATATATGAAGCTGAAAGAGACCCCAGAAGTCATCTTATTTAAACATTCCATTTACAGATTAGGAAACTGAGGTCCAGAGATAAGCAGGGACTTGCCCAAGGTCACATGGGTAGTAAGTCAGAGGTGGGATTTAAGCACAGCTCCTTTGATCCCAGTGCCGGTGACCTTTCAAGCCCTCTCTTTAAATACTTGAACAGTCATCCTCAAGTTTTTTCCAGGCTAAAGATTCCACAATTCCTTCGATGAATTTTTACATGCTATGGGCCTCAAAGCCCTTCTCCATCCTTAATGTCTTCTACTGGACACTCTCTGATTTGTCAGCTTTCTTCTTGAAATGTCATTCCCAGAACCAAACACAATATTCCAGGTACAATCTGGTCAGGGCAGGGTGCAACAATGCTCTTTGTATCCCAGCTCTGGATTCTATGGTAATCAAAGATTATCATAGTTCTTTTTTAACCAACATGCCTTTCTGTTGAGTCTTACTAAATTTGCATTTGACTCAAGCCCCTAAAATTTTTTATGGATCCATCCCTCCCCCAGACTGAATGCGTGAGGTGGTTATCTTGAAAACAGATTCCAAGTAGGTTCACCCTGCTCAGACATTCCTAAAGTCTTCTATCTGCATCTCTCCTCAGCTCCCATCACTTCTTATCTTGTATGGTCCTTCTTGGTATACAAATCATATCTCGACCCCACGCAATAGACTAGAAGCTTGGTGAGGGCAAGAACTCTTTTTTTCCTCTAAGCCCTGAGTTCAGATCCCATCCTCTGACATTTGTTAATTGAGTTACCAGTGGCCAGTTACTTCTCCTAGTGTCGGTTTTGTCAGTTTTAGAATGGGAATTAAAACACCTTTAGTACCTACCATTTAGTATTGGTGTAAGGATCAAAGGAGGAAACATTGTTCCCTGTGCCTTGCATATACCATAGCAGATGCTTGTTCATTGCTTAGAGTTGGTATTTAATAAATGCTTGTTGAATCAGGGAATGAATGTATGAATAAATATAAATACATAAGTATAAATATAAATAATAAATATAAAGTCTTAACTACATGCCAAGCATTGTACTCAATTCCAGGAACCCAACAAAAAAAAAAAATGAAACATTCATAAAAATCCAGGAAGACTTGTATGAAGTGATACAAAGTGAAATGAGACGAATCAAGAAAATAATCTGCACAGTAACATGGTAAATTCTAACAACTAAAAGAATTAAGATTCTTGATCAATGCAGTGATGAACTCTAGCTCCAGAACAATCAAGAGGAAACTTGGTACCCACCTCCTCACGGAGAGGTGATAGACTCCAGCATATTTGAATGTTGCCAATTTGGAAATTTGTATCTGCATTTTTGTTTCAAGAATTTTGTTTTTATTTTGAATATGAGGGAGAGATAATCAATTCTTTTCCATTGAAAATATAAAAATAAAAATTTCCAAAAAACAGATAGCCTCTGATTTTGAAAAGTTCGCGTTCTAATTGAGGGAAGACCTCACATGTTAAAGGGTTCTGATGAAATGCAAATGGCAAGTCCAGTTGTCCTTAGGTTGGCAAGGTAAATGGTAAATTCCAGTGGTTCACCGTCTTACCAGAAGAATTGTAATTAATGATTCCCTGCTAATTTAAACAATGTGAATATTTATGTCCTTAGCCCATAACTGTTTAGAAGTGGGAAATTGGACCCAAAGATGAGGATGGAATGGGTGTTCTGGGTTACCTCCAGAGAGGTGAGAATGGGGTGGGAGATAATGACTACCCAGGTGGTAGGTAGTATCGATCACCTTATAGAAACTAAGCAAAAGGGTGCGACAGGGCTCCTCCCAGCCTGCTGCCCTTTGGCCAATGGCACTATCCATGGTCATCATTTTACCTATCAGCTGAATAAGTAAGAATCTAGGACCATGTGCTCAGAGTTCTGAAAAAGACCACTTGAATCCAAATATGTCTTTCCACCTTCAGACCAATGCCCAAAATAAATATCAGAGTGTTTAATAACAATAACACATTCTTATAATAAAATAGTCAGTATTTAGATAGCATTTTAAGGTTTGCAAAGTTGTTGTTCAGTCATTTCAGTCAACTCTCGGTCTCTTGGCAGAGATTCTGCAGTGGTTTGTCATTTCCTTCTTCAGCTCATTTTACAGATAAGGAAACTGAGGCAAACAGGGTGAAGTGACTTGCCCAGGGTCACACAGCTAGGAAATGTCTGAGGCCAGATTTGAGCTCATGAAGAAGAGTCATCCTAGCTTCAGGTCTAAGGCTCTATCCACTACAGCGCCACCTAGCGCGTTTGATTCTAATAACAAAAATGTGAAGTAGGTGCTATTGTTCTTGTTTTACAGATAGAGTGGCTAAGGCTAAGTGACTTGTCCAGGTTCTCCTCACCATAGTGCTGTAAGGCAGGCAGTACAAACATTATTAGCAGATGAGACACTGAAATTCAGAAAAAAAGGAAGGACTTTTCAAGGTCCTATCACTATTCAGTGGCAAAGAGAATACTTTAACCAAGGCCTCCTGCCTCACCCAGGACTCTCTTTGTAACATATACTGCTCCTCCACTCTAGGCCTTGGAATGAATCAATGAATGAATGAAAGATCGAATGAATCAATGAAAAACTGAATGAATGAATCATTTAAAAGCATTTATTAGGTGAATATTTATTCCTTTGTGCTAGGCACTGTGTCAGATGCTAACAATACAAAGAAATACAACAGTCCCTGTCTTCAAGAAGTGTTCTATCAGGGAGACAATGTGTGTGTAAATAGTTATGTTTATAATAAACATACAGTAAAGGGGGAGGGCACTAGCAGCCGGAGGAGATAACCAGGAAAGGTTTCATGTAAATGGTTTGGAAGAAGATGAAGGCTTCTCAGAGCTGCAAGTGAGAGACATGAAAGAAATCTGGAGCAAAGTTGTGGAGATGGAGGTATGTGTGAGGAGCAGCTGAACTGGATGGTCAGTTACAGAAAAGCAAATAATACATCGTGGAAGGGGAGGCTGGGGCAGATTGTAAAGAGTTTTAAGAGTTGAACAGAAGAGTTGATATTTAGTCCTAGTCAACAGGGAGCCACTAGAGTTTAATGAGTAAAAAGGGGACATAGTCAGACCTTCAATTTAGAAGAATCACTTTTGCATTTGAATGGCAGATGGAGAGACTTGAGGAAAAGAAACCTATGAGGAAGCTGTCACAATAGCCCAGGACAGAAGTGATGAGGGCCTGACCTAGGGTGGTAGCAGTGTGAGCAGTAGAGAAAAGTTTATGTGTAAAAGAAGAAGGATTGGAAACAGTCTATAGAGGGGCTGAGGGAAAGGTAGAGGGCCTGAACCCACCTTTAAAAGATAAACCTTTTTTTTTAAAGGTACACCTTAAAGTTCCTCACTTTAGAAGCTCCTGAGATCTTGCTTGATTATATTAACTTTAATTATAAAATTGAAATTATAAATTTTCAATTCTAATTGTATTATAAAATTATTAAAATGAGACCTCATTAGAATTTCCTCTCTGTATGTAATCAGCTCTAAATTATCTATGTAAAGGGGAGGGAGGAAAGGAGCTGCGAAAAATACAAATGAATAGATAGTTTTTTTAAATCAGTCTATTTTTATTTTATCCTGAAGAAACCCCATTGGACAAACACATAAAGACACAGACATTGCTGTATACTTGATAATGGTTAAAAAGGCAAAGTCTTGGAAAAAACTTGCGTCTGAACATGTCCAGGGACCTGTAGTTGTTTCCTCTGTCCTTTAAATATAGATTGTTTCCACTCAACCACAGAGAGAGAGAGACACAGAGAGAGAGAGAGAGAGAGAAAGAGAGAGATCCATCTTCCCAAGCCCAACACACAAAAACAATTATTGACTATTTCCCAATTCATATTGCAAGGGCAGGAGTCAATTGAGTCAGTCAATCACATTACCCTTACCCATCAAAAGTAAGTGACAAAATGCTCTGCTCTGGGGCCCAGATGGGAGCATAACTGAACTGAATCAAATCAATCAGTCATTCCAACTAAGTGTGAAAAGGCCAAATAGGCACAAATAAGAGGCAGAAGGAAGAGGACATTAGACTTGCAGTCAGGAAGACCTGGGTTCCAATCCCACCTCTGATATTACTAGCTGTATGACCCTAGGCAAGTCACTTAACATCTGAGTTTCTTTTCCACCATCTTCAGTACAACAAAATTAGCCTCCAGGGTCTCATACAGCTTTAAACCTGTGATCCTTTGAGACTCAAGTTACATCCAAATTTCTCTTCCGCACAAGATCTGAGACTATCTCAATTCCCACGGATAAGTGGAGTCTTCAGAGTGTGACTATTCCATCCCCCGTGGCCTTAAATCTGCCCTGAAGGGTGACACTTATGTAATGACATGATTCACCAGCCTCCATCAATAGACTTCTCTCCACAACACTCTCTTAATTGCACAAGGAGTCTATCTGTTTTGGATGAAGAAACTTGGTCATGTCCTAGTGGTCAGCTACAATATATTAGGCTAGTTCAGGTCCAAGTCAGAATTTGGCATCAAGCAAGCATATAGTAGAAGAGAAAGAGAGCCACTAATGGGAAGGAATGGGGAGATGGTGAGGGGATGGGTACAAAGAGAGCTAGAATGCTTTGCCATTTCTGTCTTCAACTCATTCTGTAGATGAGGAAACTGAAGCAAGCAGGGTAAAGTGACTTGTCCAGGGTCATACAACTAGTAAATATCTGAGGTCAAATTTGAATTCAGGTCCTCTGGACTCTAGGCCCATCACTCTATCAGCTACACTACCTAACTGGGATATAGGAGGTCATCTAGTCTAATTTGTTCCATTTTGTGATGAGGTTGAGACCCAGAGAGGTTAGTGTCTTACTCAAGATCAAAACCAGTAGTAAGTGTCAAGGATAGGATTTGAATTCAGTTCCTCTGACCCCAAATCCAATACTCTTTATACTGCAGTAGGAAATAACCAATACCACTGACATTTTCTCATTGAGTCCCTATTCACATCAAGTCATACACTTAGAAAACACTGGCAATCCCTTCCCTCCACCCTGATACCATTCATGGGTAAAGAACCCCAGAGGTGGTCAGGCTATGAATGAAGTGAATGAATCCAGTTGCAGGCCAACAAGAAGGGTAAGAGTTCTACATAGCCTGAGACAGAGCTCAGCCTTCAGCTGCCAGCTCCCAGGAGAGCCTGAATAGGCCCCTGGAGGCTTTCCTCAATATCACCTCTTTCCCAGGGCTCAGGAGGAGGTGAGGAACATTGTTTTATAGGCAGCAACATCAGCTTTCCAATTCTCCTGGCAGACCCTAGCCTGGAAGAAAGAAGCATGGGTGGATGACAGTCTAGGCCCAGTGGAGCTGGTTTGTTTACATCTGATTAGAGAAAGAAAATGTGAGATTTCAGAGAAGCCAATGGAATAAACTGTGGCTGGGGAGGAGACACAGATTTCATTAATTATAGTCTCATAAATCTACCTTCTCAAAAAAAAGTGTCAAATGAAAGTGCCTAAGCCACCCAGAGAAGCCTGGAGTCCCTTTGGACAGTGAGAGTCTGGAGCACATCTGAAGGTTTCCTTATGGAAGCCTAGCCTGACCTTATGGAAAACAACTTAGCTCTGGCCTGTCCCCACTTACGTGATTTCTAGTTAATGTGTTAGAGGCTCCATTTCCATCCCACCTCCAAAGAGCAGGTTTTTCTACCCCCACTACCCCCAGGAAAGCATATTTGCTCACCAAGAATTTTATCCCGTTGATGCTGATGGAAATGTCCCTCACAGAGGCCTTGGGTTCAAATCCCATCTCTGGTGCTTACAACCTGTGTGACCTGGCAAGTCCCATTACTTCTCTGGGCCTCAGTTTCCTCACCTGTAAAATAAGGCGGTTGAACTAGGCTGCCTCTGAAGTCCTTCCCAGCTCTAGAGTCATGAACCTGAGTTCTGTTGGACCCCCCGAGGTCAGATCCAGGAACAACGTAGAAGATGATAGGATTATAACTTCAGATCTGGAAGGATGATGGTGGAGGTGGTGGTGGTGGTGGTGATGAAGATTACATTTATATAGTGCTTTAAGGTTGACAAAGCATTTTATATGTCATTAATGATAGGATCACAGATATAGCTAAAAGGGGACTTCAGAGGCAGCTAGTCCAATTCCCTCATTTTAAAGATGAGAAAACTGAGGGAGTTTCAGTGACTTGCCCAAGGTCACCCAGTTGTAAGCAGCAGAGCTGAGATTTGAAACCAGGTACTCTGATCACAAGGGTCCTCTCTCTAGCCCTCTTATTTTACAGAAGAAGAAAACGAAGCCCTAGACCATGTGAGTGACTTGACCATGACCACTGTTAGGAGGGGACGATGCCAGAATGGAGACCATCCTCTATCTCCAGGTTCAGGCTCTTTCCCCGGACCATAATCACAGAGAGGCTGACTTCTCAATGAAAGGGAAAATTTCTTAACAATTACAACTGACCCAAAGGGACTTACACAGTCTTCAGGGAGTCCATGACTATGACCCAGAGAAGATGCAGGTGTCAGGTATGAGTGGGACTAAATGACCTTTGCCAGCCTGAGAAATTGTCATTTCCCCTGAGTATTCTCTTCCTTGTTGACTGTATAGAGATTTTTTAATCACAGTCTATGTGAGGGCTTTGAGTTAGGGTGACCCATAGAATCTAACTAATGTGGACTGGATAAGACTTTACCCTAGGGTGGCAAATTTGCCCCAAGGCAGGAAATATAAATGACTCCTAACGAGTAACTATATTATTCTGAGGTAAGAAGTCAAGGGTAATTAGTTATTCAATCAACAAGTATCTACTAAGCACCTACTATGTTTCAGGTACTATGTAAGGTATTGCAAATATCATAACAAAAATGAAGCCATCTCTGTCCTCAAGAAGTTTATAATCTATCAGGGGAGAAAAGCAGGAGCATTTTTGTGTGATAATATAGTAAAAGTAAATACAAAATAGTAGAGCAATTTTCAGGGATCATTAGGGTCTGAGCAGATCAGGAAAGCTCTCATATGGAAAGTAGCTATCACACAGTGCTGAAGGAAATTAGAGAGTCTAAGAAGGGAAATGAAGAGGGAGGGTGTTCTAGGAGTGGGGGACAGTTAGGGCAAAGGAGCAGAGATGATGGATGGGGAGTCATGTGTAAGCAACAGCAAGAGGGCCACTTTGGCTAGACCACAGATTTCATGAAGGCGAGCTGTGTGTAGCAAGATAGGAAAGTGAAGCTGAGAGCAGGCTTCAAATGCCAGTCAGAGGAGTCTGCATTTGAACCTAGAGGGAATAGGGAACCACTGGTGTTTCTTGAGTATGGGAGTGGCACAGCTAGACCTCCACTTTGACAGCTGTATGGAGGTGAAGGATGAGACAGAGGTAGGAGTAGAACTGTGAAAGCAGGCACAGAAGCATTTGAATTGTCCAGTGGTGTCCCTCATACAGAAACTACAGGAGCTCAAGTTCTGGTTAAGTCTAAGAATGTTTATAAAGGATACTGGCTAAGCTGTCCCAGAAAGACTAGAGGGTCCTGAAGATAAATGTCCCTAAAGATAGATCATGGCAACCAGGAGTTTCAGGGGGCGGGTGATCCCATTTCAGAAGGACATATTATATATACTTTATTTATTTTGACATTTTTGAGTTCCAAAATTTCTCCCTCCCTTCAACTGTTCCTCATCCTTTCAGAAGGCAAGTAATATGATATAAATTAGACATGTGAAATTATGCAAAATGTATTTGCAAATTAGCTATATTGCAAAGAAGAAGGAGGAAGGAAGGAAGAAAAGGAAGGAAAGAAGGAAGGGAGGGATGGAGGGAAGGAGGGAGGAAAGAAGAAAAATAGAGTGAAAAAAATAAGCTTCAATCTACACTCAGAGTTTATCACTTTTCATTATTAAGTCCTTTGGAATGCCTTGGATCTTTGTCCTACTGAGAATAGCTAAGTCATTTACAATTAATGACGGTAAAATACTGTTGTTACTGTGTACAATGTTCTCCTGGTTCTGCTCACTTCACTCTACATCAGTTCATACAAGTCTTCCAGGATTTTCAGAAACCATCCTGCTCATTATTTCTTATAGCACAATATTATTTATTTTATAGCCAGAGGATATCAATGATATAAGGGAGGTACTAACTATAACTGGGAACAGCTAGGTAACAAAGTGAGTAGAGCGCTGTGACTGAAGTCAGGAAGACCTGAGTTCAAATGTGACCTCAGGCACTTACTAGCTGTGTGACCCTAGGTGAGTCACTTCACCCTGTTTGCCTCAGTTTCTTCATCTGTAAAATGAGCTGGAAAAGAAAATGACAAACCACTCTAGTATCTTTGTCAAGAAAACCCCAACTGGGGTCAGAAAGAGTCAGACATGACTGAAGAGACTGAACAACAAATCTTTAAGTAGCTGTTAACATTTGGGAGAATTCAGAAGAATGGGAACTCAAAGTAAAAGCATTAAAAAAGATGCCCTGAACCTCTCAGACTACCCCTAGATTTCTAAGGATAAGAGGTAACATAGCTTTATTCTGAAAAACCTGACTCATCAGTATGAAAATGAGTTGGGATGGCAATCCCCAGAGTTTTATATAGCTACATATCTATTTTGTGTGTATCAATATGATCCTCCCTGGACTCAATAGCCCAGAGTCAGATTAGTTAGGTCTTCTCCTAGGGACATCCTGAGGGGTTAAGCGTATCTCTTGTCTAATGCTATTGTATCTAGCCTCACACTGGTTGTGTTCCCCTGCAGTGTTAGCTACCTGGAAATGTGTCCTAGTTCCATTTGACCAACTAACACAAATTAGCTTTAGAAAAGGATATTTACTTGAAAGATACAAGAATAAAAGTATAAACATTCCCCCTACCAGTGCTTCATGGGATCCGCTCTTCCCTACACCTCAATCTCTCAAAATAATAGATTCATATTTTAAATAATTAATTTATTTTCAGTTTTCAACATTCACTACCATAAGCTTTTGAGTTTTAAATTTTTTCTCCTTTCCTCTCCTCTCCCCCTTCCCAAGACAGTGTGCAATCTGATTATAGTGCAATTAAGTCAAAGAGAAAGACAAATTACTCCACTATTTTAATATATTGACACAGATAAATATTCCTGCTTTTCTCCCCCTATAGATTATAAGATCCTTGGGGATAGAGATGGCTTCACTTTTGTTATTATATCCCCAATAATTCCTGACACATAGTAGGTACTTAATAAATATTTGTTGACTACATGATTAATTACCCTTGACAAACATACATTCATATTAAACATTTTTTCACATTAGTCATGATTTAAAGAAGAATTAGAACTAATGAGAGGAAAGAAACTTATTTTTATATAGCTGTATATTTATCTCCCAAAGTAGACTATAAATTCCTTGAAGACAGGAATTGTTTCAATTTTGTCCTTGTATCCCCAAAGCCTAGCACAGTGCCTGGCATATATTTAGTACTTAATAAATACTCATGTAGTGATTGATGAATCAATGGATGCATTAGTTGTAGAATTTTCACCAGTCTTCACTGGCAAAAGCAGTTTCCTCCTGAGAATTAGTGAAACCAGTGGTCAAAACCAACACTTTTTTTAAAAAATCATCTTTATATGTAATCTTAATTGCAGACTAATCTAATCCACATAGTTGACTGTCTTTCCATGTTACAGAGGAGGGGGTGTGGAAAGACAAGCCACCCTGTTTACTGCCTCTAAGCCTGTAGGGTCCTGCAATCATCAGCTACAAACCTTGCCAAACCAACCCACAAGTCAAGTGGGCCTCCCTTGCTCCAGGCTTCCTCCCCACAATGCAAGTCTGGGAATCTAAAGGAATGGGCCAGTTGGGCCTGACCCCAATCCAGCAGAGACAGGAGAAAGCATCTGCTGAACAATGAGCAATCTTGGCCAAGAGATACTTTTAAAGAATGAACCCACACGTTCAGACAGTCCCCTGGAATCAGTAAGGCTAACTGACCGTCCTTTCAGGAGGAACTTGGCTCCCCACGGAGCCCACCCTAACATCAAGTCCACTCTCTCTTTCCAGTCTGACTGCCTGGCGGTCAAACGCCCACTTCCTCTTCCACATTCCAGAATCATGAGATTTCTTGGCATACTCTATATCTGTGTTTCTATCTATTAGAGAACTTCACAATGAAAAGGTCTATGGCCCTAAAACATTTTTTCCCCATCTTAACAATGTAGTGACTTTCTTCATTCAAAGGCAAGGAACATGATCCAAATATTTTACGCGTTGGAGGTAGGGCTTTGGATCCAACATCCAATCCTTTCAACATAGCTTTCTTGTAGGGAATGGTAATAATGCCTGCTTACTATCCAGAGCCCTGTGTTCTCATTAACTCTCAAAAATTGTGCCATGTAGGCTCAAAGTAAAGGCCAGAATCAGCCACGGAACCATCAGATATTTTCCTTACAAAACTTCAAACTTGTCTATCAGAGAATATAAAGGAATTCTCTACAAAGGGACTACAATGAAAGATGTTCAAGCCAAGGTCTTCTCCATCTAAATTAATCACCCTCAAAATGGGATCCTCACCTTGCCTTTTTTCTTTTCATTTTTTTTCACATAAGAGAGTCAAAACTAGGGGGGGGAAGACAGAGTTTTAACCCAGGTTTCAAAATTTAGAGAATACTGATAACGCTTAAAATCCTTTAGCAACTAGAAACAACTGAACTTATATTAGGGGAAAAAAACATTAAAATATGAAGCTATTGTACGGCATATTCTTCCTTTCCTCCACAGGCAACATCCATTACCACGCCTCATAAAATACCATAAAAAGTTGATCCAAAGGTGCATTTTTGCTGCTTGCCCTCAGTACAAAGAATGCTAGCTCTAATTCTAATAATAGTCATTTCCCAAGAATTATTCAAATAAGATCCCTCCAAAAGACATTTCTCCCCAAACAGTTAAATAAAATTCCTTAAAACTGTCATTGGGATGGAGTGATGGATCAAATGTGTCACCTTCCACAATGGTTGCTGTTTCTGTTAACAGAAAGAAAGAAAAAAGGGCGTATATTTTAATGTCAATAATTGGGTGCCCTGCCTGTTTGTTGTTTTTAACCTGAGTTTTATTGGGCTTTGAGGTTGACTTTGTTTACATGACTACATTGTTATAATAACCATGTGTTGTTCTTTGGGCACTGGTTTCCCCACTTTCTATTACTTCTTACAAGACTTTCCATGTTCCTCTGAATTTCTCACATTCATCATGCCGTATGGTGCAATAATCTTCCATCATATTCATATACCATAATTTGTTCAGCCATTAGCATTACATATTATGTTTCTAGCTTTTTGATATCACAAAGAATGTTGCTAGGAATAATTTTATATAGAGAGGTCTTCTCCTCATATAGATAAAAACCCAGTAGTGGGATCTATGGGTCAGAGGGCAGGAAGAGCTTGGGAACTTTTCTTGCATAATTCCAAATTGTGTTACAGAACAGTTGGGCCAGTTCATAGCTCCCCTTGCAGTAAATTAACATGTCTGTCTTCTGCCAACCTCTCCAACATTGACCTTTCCAATATTTTGCATTTTTGCCAATACAATGGGTTTGAGATGATAACCCAAAGCTGTCTGAATTTGAAACTCTCTGGTTATTAGAAAATGTGAACAATTATTTAGATGGAGAAAATCTGCAAAGAATACTATAATAAATACAATCACCAAAAGGATAACAGTACTACATTATGGAAACTTTTTTTTCCCTACTGTTAGCTTCCCTCCTTTCCTAGAAAAGTCCATGACAGAGAAAGGAAGAGAACAGCAGGAAAATTTGAGCTTAATAAGAAGGAAGAGAAAATTGTGCAGGTGATTTGGAGGGATTTGGACTTATGAAAGAGGCAAAAGATCAAATTTGGGAGAAAGGAATTTGAAAGAAATTGAGTCAAATCCAAAGACAAATCATATGGGTTCAATTTCTGGCTTTTGTGAGAAAGAGCAGAATTAAGAACCTAAGAGAAAGACTCCAAGAGAAAGAAAAGAATAGTTCAATAACCAAAGTGATGTAAGCAAGAAACGATGAACAGAAGAAATCTGTAAACAAGATTAATTGGTAAAGGATAAGTAAAACCAAACAACATTAAAAATTAATGCAAAAAAATGGAAAAAAAGCGGAGTGACAAAAGAAAAGATAGTAGACGTAGTTGTCAAATCAAGAGATTATCAGAGCTGGAAATGTCTTAAGACATGGTAAGGAGGTGAGATGTGAATACCAACAAGTAATTTTAAAATCTCAATCAACATGGAGAGCATGAAAATTTCAGTAACATACATTGAATATTTAACAGTTGCATTCCTACTATAGCCAAGTAACACTTTTCAAGTATAGGCTGGTCTTTCTCATAGAAGAGAAGGTGGAGAAACCCTGTCTCTCCACACTCCAGATTATCAAGGCTAACGAGCATTCCTTTAAAAATATGGAAACATGGCTTCTATGGGAGAGGGCCAGGATGGGAAGTGTGTAAAGAAGGGAGGAAATTTATCTTAGAGAGTATAAAAATGTCACAGAAAGGAAAAAGGGAATGAGGACAATTATACACTTGAGCCTAAAGAACAAAGCTAGGACTTTTTCACAAGAGGACCATGTGGAATGAACTGAGGAGAAATCAATTGCTTTTCCTCTAAGGAATGATGAAATAGATAGTGTGGAGAGGGCTAGACCCAGAGTGAGAAAGGCCTGAGTTCAAATCCAACCTCAAACACTAGCTTTGTAACCCTGGGAAACTATCTAAACTGTCTGCCTCAATTTCCTCATCTGTTCAATAATGATAGATAATATTGGTCATTACTTCCCCAGAGTTGTTGTGAGTTAATACTTGTAAAGCTCTTTGAAAACCTTAAATAACTATATAAATTTTAGCTTGAACAAGAAGGGTTAAGGGAAGAATTAAGTTGATAACTCCCAACTTAAATGTATAGAGACAGTCACTTGTCAACCTGAAAGTTGCTGCCCGTTAGTCAAAGGAAATGCTACTCAGTTCTAATGACTCACACCAGAAGAAACCTATAAATATCCCCAAGTCTTGGACAAGAAATTGAAGACCAGAGCAGGGACATGCCTTATCTTTTGCTTTTTTCAAAAAATCAAAGTACACAGAAGAGAAAAATTGAATTGAGCACCTTATTAGGCATTTTTGTTCTGTCTTAACCTTAGCAATAACAATGACGAACAGGAAAACCAAAGACTATAATCAAAAATTTTCCAGTCTGAGGATTGTTCCCTTTGAAAGAAAAAGACAAAAAGAAAGTGGCTCTTGAGCAACAGTTCTTTCTTCTCGTTGTCAGTTATCACCAACCAGTTAATTTTTGTATATTTCATTCTGAGAACTTTGGACTATCTAATGCACATAAGCTCCTTGGAGAAAAGCATAGTTTTCTCATTTATGTCTTTTTATCCTCAATTCTCACTACAGTGGCTTAAATCTGGTTGACATTTACTACTTCTAAAATTGAATTGTATCATTGTATCATATCATGCATCATTCAATGTTTTCCATCATCATGTTTTTGTTAAAGACTCATAACTTATCCCTTTAACTAAAACATAATCTGATTTTACCAAAAGACAAAGTTAAATTCCCCAACTTTGTTCTCTTTCATTTTTAAAAATTCTGAATAAGCTTGTCTCTCTCTCATGAGAGGATTATAGATTTAAAATTGGAGAGAAGACCTTAGAGACTCTCCAGTTGGGATATAGAGGTACAAAGATGAAACAATCTGCTCAAGGTCATGCAAGGAGTCAAATGGAAAAACTAGAATTGGAACAGAGGACTTTTAGTTCCAAGTGATGGTCTGTTTTCCTCTCTCCACTGTCCAAGCCGTCCAATTCAGTGGATCCGAGATTACTGACCATGTCTCACCTATCACATCTGCCAATTCTTTCTGTAACCTGTGGTACAGCTTGTCCAGGTCAAGTGAATTGAACTCATCAAAGACAGCTGGGCATTCTGTTTACTGATTTCCCATTTCAAAGCCCTACCAACCACTATTGGTTTTATCTTTCCTAATCCACAGATCATCCCTTTTGCCAAAAAAAAAAAGAGAAGCAAATAAGTGTTGAATAATTCTGCCTTCTCTCTGTCATACTTTACCAGTAATTTCACCAGGATTTTGATCATTCCTTGTAACACCTCTTTTCACCAATATACCTTTTACTGGGCATGTCTCACCAACACTAGCCCATTCCACATTTTAGTGAGTGTACACACACACACACACACACACACACACACACACACACACACACACAAACACACACACACACTCACACACAAAACTTTTCCTTCTGACATACACCGTGCTTTTGTATTAACTTGACTCAATGATGATTTCACCCTATAAAAAGTATTCCATTTCTTCCCCATATGAAAACTCCCAGGGGTACTGATAATGCAATATTAGACCTGATATAGTAAAAGGAACTCTGGTTTTGGCAGCCCGAGTACATAGATTGGAGTTCTCATTATGCTACCAAGTCACCCTTCCCCAAGCCTCAATTTCCTTGTCTACAAAATCAAGGTTTTGGACTAAATAATATCTCTATATCCTAAAATCGTATGTATGGATAGGTGAAGTCATCCCCATACACTACATTTGCTTTCTAGCCAAGCTTATTATCTGCTTCTGAACTCATCTATTTCTTCCATCTGTCCCAGCAATCCACAGTATATTCCCACCATAATTTTGCTTCACTTTTCTCTTCATTGAACACTATTTAAGTTCTTTTCACCATATCTCCCCTCAGCTTAAATCACAAATTTCCCAGAAGTCTAAGAACCAAAATGGTTCTTTGCTATGATATCCAGCCTGGCAGTTATGGATAGCATGTTTCCTCCTTAGCCTTTTTCCATTTAGAATCCTCTTGATAAGATTTAGAAGACTCTAGGCAATATATCTTACTGGTTTTGGTTAGATCCATTGTTAAGAACTTTTGATTTTTCAAAAATCTAAATTCCATTATTAACTAATGAACATGCCTTGCTTCTGTGTTAACTTGCTTTAATGATGATTTCATCCTATAAAAGATGGAAAAAATAACTGAAGGGCCTGTTACTTTATTCCTTCACCACATGGAAAGTGATGACTCAAGCTTGGAATTGATGGAGTGGATGGCATCTTCTTACCTACTCACTTTCTGAATTTGCTTCTCTCTTCTGAAGCCCCTACTTTTAATTGACAAAGGTAATTGTTTTTTATTATGCTTTCAAGGTTTAGTATTCTCAAATCCTTAGCAATATTGTCTGGATTCTTTCTGATAGCAAAGGGTATCACCAACTAAGTCAAGTCAAGCCAACAAGTGCTTATTAACTGCTTAATCTATACTAGTCCTTGTGCTAAGCCCTTGGAAAACAAAGAAAGGCCAGAACAGTCCCTGTCTGCAAGGACTTCACAGTTGGATGGGTGAAACCACATTAACAAACACCTCCAATAGCAGTATATGTAGGGGACAAATCTAAGGTAAACTGACAGAAATGCATTAGCATCGGGGTGCCCAGGAAGGACTTCATGAAGTGGCAAGATTTGAACTTTGTCTTGAAGTAAACCAGGAAAACCAGAAAGCCAAGGTAAGGGGGGAGGGAATTCCAAGCATAAAGGAGAACTAGGGCAAAGGCAGAGTGCTGAGAGGGTCTGTTGTGTTTGATGAAAAGCAAGGAGGTCAGAGTCAATGCATTGTGGAATTCATGGAGCATGTCTCAGTGGTGAATAAGATGCAAGAAGACTGGAAAGGTGGTAAGGGACCAGATAGTGATGGACTTTAAAAACCAAGCAGAGGATTTTGTGTTTGATCCTGGAGGTGAGAAAGAGCCATTGGAGATTTTTAAATAAAGGGGATTCTTCTTCCAGTGGCTTTCATGAGATTCATTTTCTCTCCTTGTCTGTGGCATCTGTGGATCCACACCATTATTCTTTGGTGCAAAAGAAATTTCCTTCTAAAATAGTTTATCTTAAAAAAATAAATAAATACTACTCCATTCCATTAATTAATAATATTTTTAAAAATAAAATGAATGAACTATTGTGGGAAAAAAATAAAATAAAATAGTTCATCTTCTCCCATTCCAGAAAGAGTTTGATACTTATTGTCAATTAGTTTCTAATATTCAATCATCTCACTCTCTTCCTTCCTATCTGCCAATTGCCAGCTTCAGGCACAGAGACAGTTTTTCCTCTTCAGATACTTTTATTCATTTTTTCTTTTCCTTCTTGAAAATACACCTTCTATCCTTGAAAGGAGCACTTCATTCCCCCCATGTACCCAAAGCATAAGAGGAATCCTTTCAGCCTGGGATCTTTTCCTCTAAAAGGGAGACAAGTTTGCTCCTTGTGCTGAGACAGCAGTTTCTTTTTACTGACAAAGACACGAAGTGGACCGCTGAAAAAACAGTCTATGTACCTGAGAGGGGCAAATGATCAAAAACATTGGGAAACCACTCTGTAGAAAAGGGAGAAAGAAAGGAAGAGGAAGAGGGGAAAGAGAAAAAGTAAAACGAAGAGGGAGGGAGAAAGAAAGAGAGGGAGAGATATGAGTTATATATGTCTATATCTACGCATACACATGTGTAAGATAGATAGATAGACAGACAGATAGAAGATAGAAAGAGAAAGGGGTGGGTGGGAAGGTGGATAGAGAAGAGAGAGGTTAAAAGAGAGATACACCCATAGATTGCTATAAATAGGTAAGTAGGAAAAGAGACATATATACATAAATATATATAGATACATACATACATACATGTAAATAGGTAGATGGGAGGGAGGGAGAAGGAGAAGGAGAAGGAGAGGGAGAAGGAGAGAGATCCATATATAGATATGTATATCTTTATAGATGGAGACGGGTGTGTTCCTGGTGGGAATGCTAGCAGGTGGGGAGGGGGTGGGTGGGGATTTTCCCAGCCACACCTGCTCTGATCTGGCAGAGCTTAAATGCCTTGAGGGACCTGGCACCAAGCTCAGAAGCGGAGGGTTAAGTGTTTGCACAACTGTAAGAGAGGGTGAATTAGGAAAGTATTGGGCTCTAATGGCTAGTAGGGAATTAACTATCCCGAACAGGAGATACAACTCAACTTTCATTGCCTGTGACTGTTTGATGATACCCCACACACACACTTAGGGCTAAACTATAGTCCTTTTGAGGTCATCCTACTCTCCTCTAGCGGGTCCCAGGCCCTGCTTTGGTCACAACAGTCTCTGACACATAGTAGGCACTTGATAGATGTGTGTTGACTTGTTGACTTGACCAATGTTCCCTGTTCCCAGAAGCATGGAGTTCAATACACTTTCATCCTGTAAGGAGCCCCGGTGGCTCTGACTACAAACTGATGTGAAAAACTGCCATGTGCTGTGCTGTGTTTGGGGGGTGTTGGGGGAGCAGTTGTGACTGTGAATTAATTCATTACTCTTTGGCTTCTCCCATGCTGGGTTAATCAGTTGCCTTTGATTAGCCAGGAGTTGTTCTCCGGCAAACCCTGTAGTACACAGTGGCCTCCCGCTGCGAGAAAGTCTCAGAGGCAAATGGGGTTACCTGTAAGACCTTCCCCAGTTATGTATGACTTGTCTGTGCTTTCTGAGGCTAGATTTATAGATACGCCTCTGCCCTTCCAGGCCCAAAACACTATCTCTAGTCATGTCCAGATTTAATTTTAATTCAATGTATAGTATTATAGTATATATGTGTACTATAGTATTAGAGTATAGATATATACATACTGTATATATAGTATATATATACTATACCATAGTTATATTTTTATTATAGCCCTATATACTATGCTATATTATAGAGATTTATAATATTCAACATGTAGTACTATAGTATTCCATACTATACCATAGTGTTATTTATAGTTTTATAGTATTCAGTTCTATATACTGGATCATAGTATGTATGATATTCTAGTGTTCTATACTCTCTCTTTATATTTATCTATACAAATGTGAGTGTGTGTGTGTGTATATATATATATATATAGTCTAAAGTATTCCATTCAACATCTAGGATTATAGCTTTGTAACTGGCCTTCAGAGACACCTGGTTCACGGCCTCATTTTAGGGACGTGGACATTGAAGCCCCAGGATGTTGTGACTTACCGAAGGTCATACAGTTAGTAAGTGGAAGAGTCAGGTGTTCTGGCTCCAAGTCTAGCCCATCCTCCACTAAACCACACTCAAAGAGGGTGACATGGCCAGAGAGGAGGTCATAAAAAAGGACATTCTAATCAACCGCTGGCTCCATAAGGAGGTCAAAGTTCGATGTGGGAGAGAAATATATCCTGTCCTGGGACAGGGCTCTTGGTCAGACCAAGGGAAGGGGGAGCTGCATCAGCTCCACTCCTGCTCTGGTCAGACCCTGTCTGGGATTCTGTGCCTAGGTCTAGGCACCATATTTTAGAGGAACATGACCTACCTGGAGTGTGTCCACAGAAAGACATCCAAGAGGATGAAGAGACTCCAAACCAAGTCATGTAAGGGTTGACCAAAGGAACAAGGAATGTTTATCCTGGAGAACTAAAGACTCGGGGGGCAGATAGTTATTGTCTTCGCATATTTTAAGCCTCAGCTTATGGAAAAGGGATTAGACTTGCTCTACTCAGCACTAGAAAGCGAAATGATGACCACCTGGCAGATGTTACAGGGTCTTCATTTCTGCCCAATATAAGGAAAAAATTCCTAACAACTAGTGCTATTGAGAAATGGAATCGGCTGCCTTGGGAAGGAGGAAGCTGAGGCAGCGAGGTGATGTCAATTCCAAAGATCCGAGTTCAAGTGTGGCCTTAGACACTTACTGGGCAGGTCACTTAGCCCCTTTTTGTCTTAATTTCCCCATTCATAAAATGGGAAGACAATAGCATCTACCTCCCATGGTTGTGGTGAAACCAAGTAATCATTGTAAAGCACTTTGCATAATGCCTGGCACATACTAAAAGTTATAAATACTATTCTATATTTTTATTTATTATCACTGGACTTCTGCAAAAGCCTGGATGGCCAATTGTCTAGGTAGGATATAGAGCAGAATTGAAGTTTGAGTTAATTATAGGTTGGGTCAGTCGACCCCCAGAGGGCTCCTTCTGGTTCTAAGGATCTCTGGTGTGACCCCTCCCAGTCAATATTAATCCCTCTCTCATCTGAATTCCTGGCACCAGGAAAAAATATATAAAAATATAAAAATCCATAGATTTTTCTTATTTATTTTTTGAATGAGAAGATGGCATTATATTTTCATATGTAGAGCTATCAGTAGCTCATAAGCCCCTTGAAGGCAGGGACCCTCCCTTATTTCTCCTTCTATCTCCTTTCCATCTGGTGCAGTACTCAGCCCTAATAACAGTAGGCAGAGAGGGAAAGGACACCTCTGGGGAATATGTTTCTTAGTCACATAGCAAATTGCCGGGAGAGTCAGGTCTAATGTCTCAGTTTTCTGGCCTTCACCCAAATCCTAGGAATCCTTTAATCCAATTCAATTCAACATTTATTAAGTGCTCTGTATAGAAAGAAAGCATTTTCTAGGGTCTGGAAATGCAAAGAGAGATACAAAAATTGTCCTGGGCCTCTAAGAGCTTCCATTCTGCCAGAAAAAGAAATAAAACATGAATAGTAGTAAGTAAACACAAGACAATTGGAGGGTGGAAAGAGAGAGTCACTAACTGGGGGAGGAAAGGAAATGAGGAAAGGCGGCAATGAGGTGAGCCTCCAAAGAAGTCAGGTATGCTAAGATTTGAGGAAAGGAGGGAATCCCAGGCATGGGAGAGAATTTCTACAAAAGCCCAATGGTGGGAGATGGAATTAGATGGTTTTAGAACATCTGGTCATTTAGTTTGACTGGAACATAGAGTGCCTGAAGGGAAGAATTAGGAAATAAGGCTGGAAAGGTAGGTTGGAGCCAGATTATGAAAGATTTGAAATGCCAGGCTAAACAGTCTATATTTTATCCCAGAAGCGAAAGAAAGCCACAAAAGATTTTTGAGCTGGGGAAAGACACAATCAGACTCTTCCTGTCTATGGAATATTGTTTTGGTGGCTGTGTGAAGACACAGAGAGACTAACCAGAAGGCTATTGCAACAGTCCAAAGTGAGAGATGATGAGAGCCTCAACTAGGGAAGGGGCTGAGTTAGTAGAGAGATGAGATGGTTCTGAGAAATTGAACTGGCAAGAGATTTGATATGGAGGATTGAGGGAGAGGAAAAAAGGGGAGGAGGTCTCTAAGGCTACACAGTGTGGAGACTGGAAGGATGGTGGCACCCTCAGCAAAAATATGGCAGCCTGACGGAGGGACAAGTGCAGCATGGGAGTTGTTTGGGATGTGTTGAGTATCTGATGCCTTCAAAGCTCAGCTTCAATGTCACCTTCTCCATGATGTCCTTCCTGATCCCCTAAATGTTAGTGTTTCCCCCACAAAATAATAACCACAATAACCTTGCATTTATGTATTGCTTTTATACGTATTCTTTATCCACTTAAATATATATTTGTGTATGTGTATGTGTATATACACATATGTGTATATAGTGTGTGTGTACATGTACATACACACACACATATATGTTCTATATTCCCTGAGAGGAGGAGCTATTTCTCTTTTGTCTTTGTATCTCTATTGCCTAGTACATTTTTCAGATACATAGTTGTTATTCAGTCATTTTCAACCCTGTCTGATTCTCTGTGATCCCATTTGGGGTTTTCTTGGCAAAGATACTAGAATGGTATGTCATTTCCTTTTCCAGTTCATTTTCCAGATGATGAAACTGAGGCAACAGAGTGAAGTGACTTGCCCTGGGTCACACAGCTGGCAAATGTCTAAGGTTGAATTTGAACTCAGGAAGATGAGGTATCTTATAAATGCTTGTTGACTGATTAATGGAAGAACAACAGTGCTGATTGATCCCAGCTATAACTCATTCAATCTCAGGGCACCTCAATCAGGTTCCTCCTGTGCAAAAGAAGATGCCAGAAGACCTGATCACATCACTCTACTGTCTGGCGCTCCCTACTTCCTGCTGCATAAAATCTAAATCCTTCACCCTGTGATCCAACGCCTCTCCCAATCTGGCTACATTCTACCTTCCTCCACCTGGTTTTGTCTCTCACGTTCACTAGAGGAGAAAGTGGTGATGAATGAAGTGCCTACACTGCTAGATCTTGGAGCACTGAAGGATGTCTCCATGTGCCGAGACAAACCAGACTATTCCTACACATGGACATCCTGTGTTCTTCTGACTCTTGACACACTGACAGAATTGAGGATATTGAAGACAGAGACTATTGTGGGTATTAGCAGAGGGGAGGTGACTTGCTGCCATCATAAGGAAGAGGGAAAAGACGCTCCATGGGATTCCAGAGAGAAGACCAAGGACCAATGGTTGGATCTTACAAGGAGGTGGGTTTTGACTAAATAAAATAAAGAGCTCAAGAAGGGCATGGGAATAGATGCATCTTCCAATCAATCTGGAAGCCAGCAGGACCTGGGTTTGGGACCCTCCTCTGACCCATCCTGGCGAGTCCATGTACCTCCAAGTGCTCTAAGCAGCTCCAAGATGGAAAGGCGTAGGGCAGATGTGCAGCAGAGGGGTTTCCTCAGTGGGGGCTCTTCACCCCAGTAAATCATAGATTCAGGCCCATCCCCCTAACCATTATAACAACAACAGACTTGTCTGCTCATAATATCTGAGTCTCACAAATGGGTAGAGCTTATTATCTCCATTTCACAGCACTAAAAGCTGAACTTACCTGAAGGTCACATGTATCCAGTCTATGGGGTAGGGAACACCTTCTCCTTTCTGCTGCCTCAGATAATCCGGGTTAGGTGGCCCCTCGAGCTTCCATTCAGGTCCGGATGGAAAGACTCTAAGTAGGCACCCAGGGCAGATGGGCTTGACTTTGGTGACCTGGAGTCCAGAAGACTCTGAGTCAGTTGTTCAACCTTTCTCAGACTCAGTTTCCTGATCGGTAAAATGAAGGAATTGGACAAGATGGACTCCAAAGTACTTTTCAGTTCAACATCTAGAATAGATTCCCATAAACTATAAAAATGGGTAAACAATAGCATTTACTTCATAGGCCATTGTGAGGATGACCTGAGATAATGTTTGTAAAGTCCTTTACAAACCTCCAAGCACTGTAGAAATAGCTGCAATTATTTATCCAAGAACCAACTCTATTGCATGGTTCGGGAGGCTCAGAATCCTAGTGCTGGCACCAGGAAGCACGTGTGTGTGTGTCTGTGTATGTATGTGTGTCTGTGTATGTGTTTATGTGTGTCTGTATATGTGTTTGTATGTGTAGATGTGTGTGTTTGTGTGTGTGGATGTGTGTTTGTGTGTGTCTGTGTATGTGTTTGTGTGTGTAGATGTGTGTGTCTGTGTGTGGATGTGTGTCTGTGTGTCTGTGTGTGTCTGTGTATGTGTTTGTGTGTGTAGATGTGTGTGTCTGTGCGTGGATGTGTGTCTGTGTGTGTCTGTGTGTCTGTGTATGTGTTTGTGTGTGTAGATGTGTGTTCGTGTGTGTGGATGTGTGTCTGTGTGTGTGTCTGTGTATGTGTTTGTGTGTGTAGATGTGTGTGTCTGTGTGTTTGTGTGTGTCTGTGTGTATGTGTGTGTCTGTGTATGTGTTTGTGTGTAGATGTGTGTGTCTGTGTGTGGATGTGTGTTTGTGTGTGTCTGTGTATGTGTCTCTGTGTGTGTGTCTGTGTATGTGTTTGTATGTGTAGATGTGTGTGTCTCTGTGTGTGTTTGTGTGTGCGTCTGTATGTGTTTGTATGTGTGTCTGTGTATGTCTGTGTATGTGTTTGTATGTGTAGATGTGTGTGTCTGTGTGTGTCTGTGTGTGTTTGTGTGTGTATGTGTTTGTATGTGTGGATGTGTGTGTCTGTGTGTGTGGATGTGTGTCTGTGTGGATGTGTGTGTATCTGTGTGTGTGTTTGTGTGTGTCTGTGTTTGTATGTGTAGATGTGTGTGTCTGTGTGTGTCTGTGTCTGTGTGTATGTGTGTTTGTGTGTGTGTCTGTGTATGTGTTTGTATGTGTAGATGTGTGTGTCTGTGTGTGTCTGTGTGTCTGTGTGTGTCTGTGTGTGTGTGTGTGTTTTCCAGCTAAGACTGTGGCCTGTTCCAGTGGCAGGGCTTTAGTCCCCTTTGCTAGAATGCCTGTACTGACCATATCCAGCATCCGACAGATGCTGGAAGGATGCAGTCTGGGCTGTCTTTTTTTTTCCTACATCACATGGGAAGTCAGTTAGTGACAGAACTGGGGCCGGAAACCAGATTCTCTGACTCCAGGTCCTGTCCTTTCCACCAGGATTTCACAAGGACAAAGAGATTAAGAATACACAAACACACACACACACAATGTGTGCAAAAAGTGCTCTTTTTGAAATGCTCCAGTGTGGAATCCCAGGATTCCAGAGTTGGGAAAAGGACTTGAGTGGCCTCTAGTCTGAGCACAGGTCCATTTTACCACACTCCCCATTCAAGGGTCATCCAGGCTCTGCTTGCAGACCTCCAGGGCTAGGGAGGCTCCCACCTGCTGAGCCAGTCTCAGGATCCGTTTGGGAATGGCTCTGATTATTAGAAAGTTTTTCTTAAATTGGACTCTTTTATAGCTCCCCCTCCCCCACTCCCCAGGGCTCCTCATTCTGCCCTCTGGGGTTAATCACAGCTAGGCCAATCCCTCTTCTCCCTGACAGCCTCATGCCCCACCCCCCAAACTTTTCTTGTTTTCTCCAGACTAAATTCCCCCTAGTTCTTTAGCCCACATTCATATGGCCTAGCCCAAAGGCCCTATTCAAACTGTCAGAAATGCTTCAAGAGCCAGGCCATGGTAGTGGTAGCAGAACCAGAAAAAGTGTTGATTTCCATGTTATAGATATGAACTGAGGTTACATCATGGGTGGCAGTAACCAAAGGCTCATAGATCCTGCAGGAGCTGAAAGGGATTCTAGATGCCTCTTTTTACAGATGAGGAAACTGAGGCCCAGAGAGGTTGTGATTTTCCCAAGGGGACACAGGCAGTAAACATCAGAGATGGGATTTGAACACAGGTCCTCGGACCCTAGACCCATTATTCTTTCCATGACACCTCCCCCACCCTCATGAGTAACTTCGATTTCTTAAAAACCTGAGATTGGTCAGACTGTGGGAAATCCTCCTAGGCTGTTATGTTAACTTATTTCAGTCATGATCCTAACGAGATTGGGCGGCCCCAAACAGCTGCTCAATCCTTCTATCTTCCCCTTTTTCAGGGAGCTTTTATCGGCTTGGGAAGTGGTGCAGTCCAACGTTGAGCAGGTTGAATGCTCTCTCTTCTTCCTGGATGTGGGAGTTCACATCCGCTTGCTTCCCATTCCTTCCTCTGAACCCACAACTCCTTGAAAAGGCAGAAGCCCAAGCAAATAACAAACTAAAATAAAAATAATAACTCAGGGTGGGGAGGTCAAGGGATGTGACAGAGAAGAATGACATCCTTCACCTCGGCCGGCCGCAGGAAAGCTTGCCCTGAAATATGCCAGAAGGTGAAGAAATAAACCCTGCTGATATCCTGGGAGAAGGATCTGGAAGCAGCAGCCCCTCCACCCAGACTGTTGTCTACAACGTGTGCTTGGACCTTCCCCAGGCCTGGTTACTTGTTTATTTAACACGGGTGTTTCCAATGTGTTTCTGGGTTTGTTTTTCTGACGTTTTTGAAAGGGGTGGAAAACAATCCATATTTACGAAAATCATGTCAATTCCGTGAAGAGTAAGGGTTAGTGATTAAGCACCTCATTAAATCTGAGAAAAGATTCTCATTAAATAGTCTCTCCAAGGCGGTTGTGATTAAAGTCAGGCCTTGGTGAAACCTCTAATTTGGAAGGTAGATAGGAAACAAAGAGGGAGCTTTGGTGCTCTCCAAAAGGCACTTCAGAGCATCAGCCCCCCCAGGGTCATGCCTGGAGCAAAAAGGACCTCAGAGGCCATGGGATCTTACCCTCTTATTTACAAGAGAGGAAACTGAGGCCCAGAGTGATTAGAAATTATCTTTGATGGCATGACATACCTGGAATCAAAAAGATCCGACTTCAAATACTGCCTCAGATATTTGCTAGCAGTGTGACCCCCTCCCATCAAACACCAAACTATCTGTCTCAGTTTCCTTACCTGAAAACTGGAGATAGGACCCTTGTGAGGACCAGAGGAGACAACATATGAAAGTACTTTGCAGACCTTAACACACTCTACTAACCAGGAATTCTTAATGTTTTTTGCTTCCATGGACCGCTTTGGCAGCCCAGCATAGACCCCTTCTTACAGGAATGTTTCCAGCTGGATTACAAATGAAACCAGTTATGTTGAAATAGTCTTCACAGACCCCAGACTAAGAACCTCTGGTTCAGAGGGCAACCCTCTGAGAGATATCCAGGCTTCCACAGCTAGTAAGTGTTGGAGGAAGGAATTAAACTACCTTCGTCCTGATTGTAAGTCCAACAGCATTTACTCTATACTCAAGTTACTAAGACTTTCTGCAACATTTGTCTGTTTCTGAGCCCGTGGACTGATTAAACAAGGATGCTCACTTGCATTTTTCTTCCTCCTATCTTCCACCCCTACTTCCAGGAGATTTCCACAGCTGTCATGAATATCCTAAATCAGGACAAAATACTACAAGTCAGAGATGCCCCAGGTGATGGGGAGCTCTCTGTCTTTATACATATGCCCCAAAAGACTGTATGACTGCTGGGATCTTACGGAGGGAATTCCTATATGGTTTAAATGAGATGTCCTCTACAATTCCTTTCAGCCTAAAGAAGGACAATATGAGTATGAAATTCTGGGACTCCAGGACTGTATGCTTCTGAGATCCCAGGCTTCTCGTTCCTAAGATCACACAGTTCTGTCATCCCAACACTCTGGCTTCTGAGATTCCCACATTAGGGGATCTTGTGATAGGGAATTCTCTGAGTTATTGGGAAAACTCGAACACTGAATTTTCTATTGAATTTACCTTCAAATATTAGGGATTGTATGACCTCAAAGCAGCCAATGCCACTTTGGCATTTAAATCTCGTCTCAGTGCCTGATGCGGCCACACCTGGACCTTCACCCATCCTCACCCCCACCAATAATTATATTAATGACACCCTTGAGATTGAAGAAAACTGTTTATTTTGACTGAGAGATCATTAAATTGAAGGTCTAAACCAAGGGGAACTGGTTAACTCTTTAGACTTAGGCACAATGACTGAGAACAGATTGGTTTTCCTGATGAGAAGTGGAGGCTGGGGGTAGGTGGACAATTAGGGGAGAGGAAGGGAACTATGGAGGGAGGGGAGGAGGAGGAAACAGCCCTTTCCTCCATTTGGGTAAATATTACTTCCTGGCCCCAGGGCCTTTTCCCAGCCCAGCCCTTCCACCCTAGAGCACAGCCACAGAACTCCTTAGGGATGGGGCCCACACATGGAAAACTGGCAGATTCCCATTCCCCACACCCCACTGCAGGAAGTGGTACCTTTGGTCCCAGCCCATAGGGGTGGGGCTAGGGCTAGGGTCTAAGCCTGAGATGTGAGAGAGAGGAGGATGTCGGGACACAAGGAGGGAAAGATAATGCAGGAGGGAGGGGGTGCTGGAAGACATCTCAGGGCTTTCTCACAGCCCTCAAGTGGGTCACAGTTCTTGGCCAGGGTCACAGTGGGGTCTGACTTTGGACCTCAGAACACAGGTGTCTCTTGGTTCCTTTACCTGTTCCAGCTCTCGTGGCCCCCAGTCACTCAGCCATCTTTCACCACAATAGGCAAAAGCATCGGAAAAATCCAGAAACTGAAATAAAGGCCAATACAGTCTGCCTAACCACAATATGACTCTGGAGTGGACAGTAGATCACACACACACACACACACACACACACATACACACACACACACACACAAGGCAACAGAGGAAATTCAAACCCAACCAATCAATAAACATTTTGACACTGTACCAAGAATTGGGAATCCCAAGAAAGGCAAAAACATTCCCTGACCTTTACACTAGAACTGGAAACAGCCTTACACCTTATAGAGCCTCCTTGATGAGATCAAAGACTTCAGAGCAGGATGGGTAATCTAGGGCAACCCTCCCATTTTACAGAGGAGGAAACCAAAGCTGAGAGATTTGCCTTAAGGGTCCCATGACTGATAGGCATCAGGATCAGGATTTGAACTCAGTTTTTCTGATTCATACAGTCATGATGGATTCAGTGCAAAGAGGGCAGAACTTGGAGGTGAGGGACCAGAGCTGGAATCCCACGCGTGACCTGCCTGATCTTAGGTAAGTCACTTACATTGTCTCAGCCTCAGTTTCCCCATCTGTCAGATGACTTCTGAGGTTCCTTCCTATTCTAGATCTAGAGTTCCATGATTTTATAAATTGAGAACCTGAGGCCTAGAGAACCTCGACGTTGTCTTGGAAAGGGCACTAGATTAAGAGTCTAATGATGTGTTTTACAAGGCCACCCCCACCGCTTATCGAAGGATCCTACATCCCATGCATTTAGTCTAATGCTCCCATTTTACAGATGAGAATACTGAAGCCCAGAAAAGATAAGTGACCTACCTGCCTCCATACAGGTAACACAAACCCAAGGCAGGAAGGATTTGAACCCAGTACCCTGACTCCAGGGCAATGATTGTCGCTTCTACTTGAATCTTGGAGAAGTCCCTTAGCCACTTAGGGCAATGCAATCTGAAGCACTTTCTGACTCTAAATTGTATAAACTACATATGATTAATAACTTGCCCCAGGATACGCAGAGAACAAATAATAAAATGACTTTTATAAATCACCTTAAGATTTATTAAATGTTTCTTTCCTGATTTATCTCGTTGGAATCTCATGCTAGCCCTAGGGGAGGTGGCTTTATCATCATCTCCATTTTATGGATGACTAAACTGAGGCACCAGGAGGGTCAGTGACTTGCCCAAGGTCACACAATTAGTAATTGGGAGAGTGGGTGGGATTCATACTGAGGTCTTGCTGTGCGTTTCCTACCGCACCACCCTGTGTCTCCCCCAACCCCATTAGCTCTTCTCTGATGGAGTCTAGATAAAAACCAAGCCCACCCACTTGAAATGCAGTAGAGTTTCTACTATGCATTCTGCTGGCTCCCTCTCTCTCCTCTCCTTCTCCCTCTAACCTTTCCTGCAAAAACAAAGCAAATGGGGACCTTATAATTATGCCAAATTAAACTATGAGGGCACACAGCTGACCGTGAGAACGATTTCTCCAAACTGCCTTATTATATGGCAGGGCTCTCCCAGCCACAGCTCTGGAGGAGGCAGCTTCTCTAGAGAGAAAGAGTCCATTCACTGGGAGGCTTGGCCTCTGACCCACTTGAGCCCAAGTCTGCTCGGCTCCTAGAGAGACAGTGGGCATGGGAGGCATCATTTCTGGGGCTTTTCTGTGGTCAGACAAATTGCAAAGGAGGCTGTGGTGTATGGCCAGCTTCCCATTTCCCTTTCTGCTGCCCACTCCCACCTCCTGGCCAAGGCCTTCTTCCAACCCCCTGCTCTCCAGGTGCCCAGAGCCAACCTGCCCGCTTTGGTTCATCAGCCCTCCCCCCACCCCCACCCCCACACACAGAGCAGCTGCCTACATAGTCCTGTCCTCCCTAGAAGTAAAATTACCTCTCTCACCTCTTCCTATTGAATCAAAACTCTTATTCCCTTTAAGGAGAAATCTCTTCCCTGCCTACACAGGCTCTAAGTGGATTGCCTGTTAGTCACTTACACTAAGGTGTGAATGGCTGATAGGATAACTACACAGGGTAACTACTGTAGGTATTTACTTTAGTGATCTCAAATCCTCTCTAATTTCAGAAGGGTCAGAGGCAGGGGGTGAACCCAGGTCTTGTGACTCTACCTCCAATAGGCTATTCACTCCCTATGCAAGGTTGTCTCCAACAAGGGACCTGGGTTCACATCCCACCTCTCATGCTAACTACATCTGCTACCTTGGACATGTCATTTAAACTCCCCAGGCCTCCTTTTCCCCATCTATAAAAGCAGGGGGTTGCACCAAAGGATCTCTGAGGTTCCTTCCAGTGCTAGACCTGTATATAATAGTTGCACATGTGTACTACCTGAGACTGATAGGAGAGCAAAGAGTTTCCCCCAGGTTACTGCCCAGGAGTCTCCAGATTACAACATGACTCAGTCCGTACTGGAACTGAGTCCAGTTTGTGTAACTGCCCTCAATGAAAACTTCTTTCCTCCTCCTCCAAAGCTCTGGCTGTACTGAGATCAAGCAGTCCCTCCACTCCTCTCTTCCCCATCCAGTTGTTGCTGTATTTGTCCTGCGTTCTGAAAGAGGACCATGACATGAAGATCGAAACATTACCTTTCATGTTGTTTTTGTCTGTGTTCTCTTTCACAACGTGACTAATATAAAAATATGTTTTGCATTATTGCACATGTGTAAACTATCAAATTGCTTACTATCTTGAGGAAGGGTGAGGACAGGGAGGGAGGGAGAGAATTTAAAACTCAAAATTTTTCAAAAATGTTAAAAATGTTTTTACATGTAATTGGATTTTTTTTAACAAATAAAACAAATTACCTGAAAAAAGTACAAAGAAACAAGGGAAAACCTATATGAACTTATATATGTTCACTCATAGTAAGGACACCATGAACTAAATTGGTGGGAGGGACTTTCCCTCCCCTGTTAGATCCCTTTTATCCCAGCTCTGGGGGTATTTAGGTGCAGGGGGTGGGGGTAGAGAGGGGGAGTTGTTTCTGTTCTGTATTGTCTGGTCCTTCTTTGTTTTCTGTACTGGAGGGGATTCTCATGGGACCCAGAATTCACGTCACTATGACCCTGGAGCCAGGATCACAGGTGGACTAGTGCAGACAACCAGCCAAGGACTGAGACTCAATCCCAAGAGAAGTTAGGGACTTGAAACAGTTACTGTGCTCTATAGAAACCAAAAAAAAACATAGAACCTAATCCCTTGCCCCTCCCCAGAGATGGAAGTGGCAAAGGGGCAGAAGAAGGATTCTACCTCCCATGTGGAGGACAGAGTGCCTGGTGGAACAAGTTCATTTATTTGTGATCCTACTTTGTGAAGTAAGTATTTCTGTGTAAAAACTAATCTATCAGTGATTAAATGGAACTGGGATGCAGAAGGAAACTATCCCCTATAATGGAAGGAATATAATCAGTTAAGTCTGGAGTCATTAGCACAGAATCTAGACACACACCAAACCCTCAAAGGTACTGGAGAATCCTGGCAATGCAGGGGAATTTTAACTTCTTGGTCTTCAAGACAGTGAGGGCCACAGTATCTGTGTTACACAAGAAAACCAATATATACAATAACAGAAATGTGAATGGAAAGATTGCTTTTTTAATAGGCAAATGTTATATAATTAAAATGACCTAATGGCCCCAAATAAGAGATGAGAAAATGGACCTCTCTTTCCATGACAGGTATGGATGACTATGGGTGCAGAACATTGCATTTCTTGTCAGACTCAACATGCTGGATTAGTTTTGATGAAGTGGTTTCCTTTATTTCTTTTTTAATTCTTGTAATGACAGATGGCTGTCTGGGGCAGATATCTTTCCCACAAGGTTCTGATCATTTCCACCCAGTCAGTTCTTTATTTCCAACAGAATCAGCTCCAGGAAAAAAAAAATCCCTCTCATTGGTTCTTCCATCTTTTAAAGGATAAAATCCTTATTAAGGCAAAATGAGAAAGCATCACTTGCCCCACTCTTGTCAGAAGGAATTTCTGGAGGCCTGGATAACTGAAATCCCCCATCACTACTATATGATCTCATGATCTACCTCCTCTTTCTGTTCAGGTGGTCTGTTCTCTCCAGTGACAACATCACTTCTGTCTGACCTTCTTTTGTTGCGGTTGTTTGCTGTTGTTTGCCATTTTTTGGTCATGTCCCACTTTCCATGACCCCATTTGGGGTTTTCTTGGCAAAGATACTATACACAGTTGAGATGTACAGTTGACGTTTCATTGATCTTCACTCAAACACTTTCCACCATGTTTCTTCCCTTTGGTTTCCTTCTTCAGATATTGTGAAAATGGATCCTTTAAGACCATTTCTCTATGTCCTTGGTTTGGTCTGGCTCCTCTTCCCCTGGTTGTTTTCTATGGTGACATTTCTGCTTCATGAACTAACACATCTTGATAGCTATATCAAGATATATACATATACATAAATATATATATATATATATATATATATATATATAGAGAGAGAGAGAGAGAGAGAGAAGAAGAAGAAGAAGAAGAAGAAGAAGAAGAAGAAGATGAAGAAGAATCTTCTGAGAGAGATCTGTACCAATAGTTCCCATTTTCCTTCTGCTCATGGACCACCTCCCTGTTTTACCCTTAAATGCCTTTAGAGTGACCTGGCTGAGTTGGTTCTCTTGTCAAGCTGTCTACAAATTTGTTTTCCATGCATGGCTTCTCACTGTTTTATTAAATGATACTGTTTATTATCTTTCGCCACTCTCCCCATGACGATTGTATAAACAGGCTTTCATTCTAAAGTTTCATGAACCCTGACTCTGCTAGACAATGAGACCAAGTATTTTAATCACGGGATCCATAGATTTCTAGCTAATAGTCACCCATCCCCCCCACTCCACCCCTTATTTTATTGATCAGGAAATAAAGACCACAGAGCTGAAATGACTTGGCCATAGGTGATAAGGGACAGAGTCAGGATTGAAACGAAGAGCCTGATTGATTTACATCCTAATTTCCTGAGCCAAGATTGAATGTCCATGTTAATGTCTGTTCTCTAATCTATTACTTACATCAATAGCTCATTTAATTAGGTTAGGCTAGAGTTGCCTCAGTAGGTCACCATGATTTTTTATCTTTATGTTTTCTTCTTATTTGCTATTAATTTTTATGTTTTGTCTAAAAAAGTGAGCAGTCTGACAGTTCACAGTTGGGTTAGAAATGACTCCACGAAGGAAACTTCTTGTTTCCTGTCTGATAAATGAAATTAATTTCATTTTGTGATTTTTTTTTTGATGTTCACCATATTTAGAAGCTCCTGATTTTCTTCTTAAAGAGCATATTTATGATATATAGTCAAAAAGCTTCAGTCTACCCTGAAAGCCTAGGGCCTCTCTCATGCTTTAATAAAAAATTATGTTTTCTAATGTAATTTTCGTTGTCCTCTACAATGAACACCTTTGTTTTTCGTCACAATAGACAGAAATTGCCTTGGATTTAGAGAGACCTGGGCCTGAATCCAGCCTCGGACCCTCACTAGCTATATAACCCTGGGCAAGTCATTTAAGCTCTGTTTGCCTCAGCTCCCTCATCTATAAAATAGAGAGAATCTTAGTACAAACCCCCAGGCTTGTTTTACAGAGATAAGAAAATAACATGAGATAATTTGTTATCTCATGCTAGCTATTGTTACTCACATAATGAGTACTTCGTAAGAGCTTGTCAATTGATTGATTTTTATTGCCGTTATCTATCCCAATTCTGCCTCTTACAATCTGTGTAACAATCTCTTTGGGTCTCAGTTTTCTCATCTGTAAAATAGAAATGTTGTACTCAATGAACTCTAGTCCTCTTCCAGCTCTAAATCTATGATCCTAGGATTAACTAGTTGTGTGACTCTGAATAAGTCATTTTCTTTCCCTGAAACTCATTTTCCTACTTTGTAAAATGAGGGAATTGAATTAGATATCCATAATTTGGTCCTATGTGGCTTTGTTGCCGTTGGTTCAGTCATTTTCAGTTGTGTCAGACTCTACGTGACCCCATTTGGGGTTTTCTTGGCCAAGATAATTGAGTGCTTGCAATTGCCTTCTCCAGCTCATTTTACAGATAAGAAAACTGAGGCAAACAAGGTGAAATGACTTGCCCAGAGTCACACAGCTAGTAAGTGTCTGAGTTTGAATTTTAATTCATGAAAATGAGTCTTTCTGACTCAAGACACAGTGCTCTATCCATTGGGCCACCGACTACAAAGTAATTGAAATAAGTACCTAACAGAGTGACTAGACTATGGTAGATGCTTTCTGTTCTCCTTTGATTTCCAGTTCTCTGCAATCCCTTTATTTTTGATTCTAGAAAGAAAAGAACCATATATGGTGAAATGGTGAGAGGTGAGATGGTGTTATCAGAGTGGTAATTATGCCTTGCACTGGATCAGGGCTGCAATCCTCAGAAGACAGGCCCTGAGTCCCAGACTCAGGTTCCAGCACATCATCCTCTGGTCTATTTGTTCTGCTTGGCTGAAGCCTCTAAGCCTGGCCTCCCACCTCCCTCCTCAGCCTCACCTGGTGAAGTCAGAACAATGCTGAGGGGAGCCAGCCCAGAGAGGGTGGGAGGGCTAGAGGCAGATCAAGAGGTACTGGGGCTATTTGTGTTTCTTCTTTGTTTTCTTGTGAAGAGCAGGGAGGTGGAGGGTGAGAAGGAGAAACTGGAAACCTTGCCAAGGAGTGGGTTGGTTCTGAAAAAGCAGCTAGGCTGGAAGACTGAAGGAAAGGTCAGGTGGTTGGTCTCTAATTGCATGGCTGTAGCAGGTAGCAGTTTCACTGAGCATCCTCCCATCCCCTCCTCAGCCCCACCCCCCACAGGTACCCCAGGAATGACAGGAAGCTGGTCCTGGGCAAGTCACTACCGCACTCTGGGATCTCATTTCTTCCTTAGTAGAACAAGAGCACTGGACATTTCTGTGTCCTGGAACCCTTTCGCAGACAGGCTGGTGAAGCCCAGGGACCACTTCTCAGAATTATGCAACAAATGTACAGAAAACGAGAAAACCAAAGGTTAGTGAAAATAAGGGGAAAAGAAAAGGAAAATAGACATATGACTTTTCCCTCCTAAATTCATAGACCATCAGAAATCTATCTACAAAACCCCTCGTACCTGTCAGGTTAAGGACCCCTGGGTTAGAAGATGATCCTTAAGCTCCCTTGAACCCCAATATCCCCTATTCTTAGCTCCCTCCCAGCTCTGACATCTGTTCTCAGGCTCCTCCCAGTTCTGATATCCCCTGTTCTAAAGTTCTTTTAACTCCAAGATTCCATAAAATCTTACACCATGCATTGTCCCTACCCTCATAAGTACCATTTTTCAATGGTATAAAACTTACGGAAAGCTTTTTTAGGCACATAGCTCTTGTATGAAACTCATGTCTGTGCCCTTGATTTCTCAATTTATTGCTTGTACGTGTGTGTGGATGTGTGTGTATGTGTGTATGTGTGGATGTGTTAGGTAAGAGCCCTTGGGACAGATTCCCTTTAAACTATGACCCTGAAAGATGTCCAGGAATTCTGATCCTTTCATATTTACTGGGCAGTAGAAGGAGCCCTGGGAGGGGAGTCAGGAGACCTTAGCTGGTGCCCCAGCTTAGAATCCTAGAACCTGAGGACTGGAAAGGACATCAGAGGTCATGGAGCCCAATTTCCTTGTGATATTCCCAACAAGAGGTCATAGGGTCCCACTGGAAGACCTCCCTCCCCCTGGATTCTAGTTGTAGACCTTTCACTGCTCTCTCTGCCTTCAGCCTCACCTGTCTCCATGCTCTACAATCTCCTCCACACATTCCTGAAAGACAGATTTGACCACGTCACCCTTCTCCTTCTAGGATAAAATAAACGTCTCCTCTATTTAGCATTGAAATCCATTGATCATCTGTCTGGACTCTACCTTTCCAGGACACCACTCTTCAAGGACTCTGGTATTCCAGTCCAACCAGCTTGCCTGCCCTTCCCAGAACCAAAGTCTTTGTAGAGGCTTTTCCTCGTAACTAGAACTCACTCCTTCTGTGCCTCTTAGAATCCCTAGACATCTTCCTTCAGAGCTCAGCCCAGGCACAGCCACTCACAGAGAGTCCCCCAGTCCTACCCACTGGTGCACCCCTGAGATCACTTTGCGCTTCACATTTCCTTGTGTGTGTACTTGTTGTCTTTCCCCAAATAATATAAACTTCTTGAGGACAGGACTCATTCGCTTTTTACCTTTGTATCCCTAGGTTCTAGCCCAATCCTTGGCACATGTGTATATGTATGTGTGTATGTGTGTGTATGTGTATATCTGTGTGTGCATGTATGTGTGTATCAGATATATGATTTCATCATCATAGGGAGTTCTACAAGGAAAACTCCCTCTATCAAGGCAGGTGCTCTCTCTGCCACTTAGGCTCTTAGAGCTGCCCAGAGTGCTGAAGAGGTCAATAACTTGCTCAAAGGCATACTGCCAGTATGGAGCAGAAGCAGAACTTAAACCCAGGAGTCCAACTCACTGTCCACTATGCAACACTCCCTCTCCAATGGCTGTGCTTAACAAATGCTTGCTTAACATACATGCTTCATAAATGCTTAATTAGACAACGAATGAGCAGACCAATGAATGGATGAATTTTAGAGTATAAATTAGGTGCTTCATAAGTACTTAGACAATGAATGAATGGCCAAAAGAATGCCTGAATGAATGAATGAATGAATTTGCAAGGCAAATTCCCTTTTTTGTGCACCACTAATTGTTCCAAGATGCCTCCTTATATTGGCCTGAAATCTGTCTCCTGGACACTTCTGCCCATCCATGTTTCTCCTCTCTGGACCTCAGCTCCGTCTGGCATCTATTAGCAATACAATTCGGGGTGAGCCCACTCTTCTCTGGCTTTCAATTCCCTCACCTGCAAAGTCAATAAAGTGTTTCCAGTTCTGACATCCTGTCTTCCAACAATCCTTTCAGATTTGCCACTGAGGATTCTCCAAATCACAAAGATGACTGGAGACTTCATGTAAGTCAAACCTACCCCATCCCTTGCCTCATGGTGGCTCTCTGGGATGACTAGATCAACAGATTAATTCCTTTACCCGTTTGACTTTAAGCCAATCTCTTGATTTCTCTGGAGCTCATGCTTTTAATTTACAGAATGAGGGATTTGGTTTAACTAGCCCCTAAGTTCTCCCCAGCTCTAAATCTCTTCTCTTAAACTGCTTCTCCTCTAGGGGAGGAGTTTCCTTATCTGTGAAATGAGGGTTGTTATGGTCTCCATGGTCCTTCTGCCTCTGTTATCCAGTAGTTCCTCTCTTAGCCCCTCTTTCTCATCTGTAAAATGAAAGGGTTGTACTAGTTAGTAATTAGTCGATAAGTGACTGCTGTGTGCCAGGTACCATACTAAGCACTGGGGAGAGAAATATGAAATAAGAAAGACAGTCAGTCCCCTGCCCTCAAAGAGCCAACAATCTAATGGGAAACAGCAATATACAAAAAAGCAAGGTGAAGAGAGGGTCTGGGTGGCCTCTTGAGTCCTTCCAAGCTCTAGACCTAGAATTCCATGCTAAGGAGAGCTAAGATTCAAACTCAGATCCTCTCACCCTAAACCCCTCACTCTTTGCATTGTCCCTTAGCTGTTCTGGGTCTTGATTTCCTCTCCATGAAATCTGACACCCAATCTCAGATGGTTTCCATACTCCCCACCATTTTCCCTTCCTTCTCCCTTTGATTTCAGGTGTAGCTCAAGGCCCTTGTACCCTGTTTGATTAATTAGACAATTAATGGCATGTGGAGATAACAGTCAGCCCTCATCAGATGCTGGCAGACTTCAGGAAGCTGAGACCCTTGCTTTTCTTGGCTGTGGAAATGAGACCATCCCTCTTAGTACAGGTCTCCTCCTGCACCTGGGAATGTCTGCCTCTTCTATTTCAGCCCAAGCATCGGTGGCTTCGCCCAGGCCTGCCTCTGCATCAGCCCTGCCTCACTTGCAGCCTGGACATATTAAGGAACATTTTTTTTATCTACTTTTTGGACTTTCTCTTCCTGTTCAGTGGCTCGCTAGAAGGCATTTGAACCACAGAAAGGTGTCTTGGCTGATTAATATCTGTGGATACATTTCATTTGCCTGCCCTTCCTGCTCTGGCACCCCCCTTCCCAACCCACACACAGGGCCTCAGGCAGGCAGGTCACCTCACTATCCCTGGAACCTGGCTGGCATGCCCTGTCCTGCCTTGGAAGGACTCAGCACTAGATGGATCACAGATTCAAAGGGGCCTTAGAAAGCATGGAGTTCAGTTTTCTGCTTAATGATTCAGAAAACATGGCCCAAAGGTGGGGAGGGGAGCAGCAGCCCACACCCGAGAGGAATCTCTGGCAGACCCCACTGTCCCACAGGTCATCCTTCAGGCTTGAGGACCTCCAAGAAGGGGAAACCTAGGACTCCCCAGGGTGGCCCATCTGAGTCTGGACAGCTCCAGTTGTTAAGAAGCCTCTTCTGACCTTGCACCTAAATCAACTTTCCACCCACTACTCGGGGCATAGCCCTCTGGAGATGTCTACAAGACACCTCCAAGTACTGACAGACAGTCACTATGGTCCTCTCTGAGGCTTCTCTTAGTTAAACATCCCCCATTCCTTCAACCAGTCCTCACATAGGACATAGACTCAAGTTCTGTCGGTATCCTGAATGTCTTCTGAAGGCTTAGGGTGTTCTCTTCAACTGTGCCCAGGGAAAGGGAAGGAAATATGCCTTTATCTAGCACCTACTATGTCTTAGGAGCAGTTGAGTGGGGCAGTGGATAGAGCATTGGCCTTGGAACCTGGAAGACTCATCTTCAAGAGTTCAAATCTGACCTTAGACACTTATTAGCTGTATAACCCTGAGCAAGTCAATTCACCCTGTTTGTCTCAGTTTCCTCATCTGTAAAATGAGCTGGAGAAGGACATGGCAAACCACTCCAGTATCTCTGCCAGGAAAACCCCAAATGGGGTCACAGAGAGTTGGCCACACCATCTATGTGCCAGACATCGTGCTAAGTAAGCACTTCACAAATAGCTCATTTGACTCTCAAAAACAATCCTGCAAGGTTAAATGTTATTTTTATCACCATTTTACAGCTAAGGAAACTGAGGAGAACAAACATTACACAACTTGGCCAGGGTTACACAGTTAATAAGTATCTGAGGCCAGATCTGAACGTGTGGTTTTTTACTTCAGGCCCAGGGACCACCTAGTCATCCATGTATGTACCAGGCACTGTTCAAAACACCAGGGATACAAAGACCAAACAAAAACTGCCCCTGTCCTCAAGAAGCTTATAGTCTACCAAGGGGGAAAGTAACATGTCTACATATAAGCAAGTTCAAACATAGCATAATTTTCAAGGTCATTTCATCGGGAAGTCACTAGAAGCTTGGTGGATCAGAAAAGACTCCATGGAGTCTTCAACTTGGGTTGAACTCTGAAGGAGACCCAGGGATCTAAGAGTCATGAAGATGAGAAGAGAGGAAATTCCAGGGAAAAGACCCAAGGATGGAGAGACGGGATGTCATGTGTAGAAAAATAACAGGCAACCAACTTGGTTACAGCCTGGAGTAGATGAAAGGGAGCAGTGGAGATGAATGTGAAAAAAGGAGACCAAAGCCATACTGGGAAGGGCTTTGTGAGCCAGAGAGAGGTGTGATTTGATCCTGCAGGCAGGAGGGAACCCCCAGGACTTAACTGAAACTGGGAGTGACGTGGTTAGATCCAGGCTTCAGGAAAATTATTTGCAGGCTGTGTGAAGGAGAAGGAGGAGGAGGATGGGGGAGAAGAGAGGAAAGGAGGGAATGAAGGAGGGAAGAAAGGAAAGAAGGAAGGATGGAAGGAAGGAAGGAGAGAGGGAGGGAAGAAGGTAGGAAGGGAGGGAGCGAGGAGGAAGGAAGGAAGGTAGGTAGGAAGGAAGGAAGAAGGGAGGAAAAATGGAAAGAAGGAGGGAAGGTAGGAGGGGAAGAGGGAAAAGAGGAAAGAAAGAAGGAAGGAAGGAAAGAAGGAAGGAAAGGAGGGAGGAAGGAAAGAAGGAAGGAAGGAAGGAAGGAAGGAAAGGAGGAAGGGAGGGAGGGAGGGAGAAAAAAGCCCTCTAATATCAAATATACATAGTCAGACAAAACAAGTTGCCATGTTGGCCATACCAAAGATTTATCTGCTTCATGTTTTACCCACTCCCTTTCTGTTAGGAGGTGAATAGCATTCTTTATTTTCAGATCTCAGGACTCATGAGTGATTATTAACTTGATTGCTCCTTCACTTCTCCAAAGATCTGGGGTCTTGTCAGTAAAGTTATCCCTCCAGTGGGGCCGTTTGCGGTCTTTCTAAACCTTGGTAGATGGTTCCCATCATCCCTAGCATTCCGAGTTAGAAAGGATCTCCATGACCATTTAGTCTGACACACATCTGAAAAGGCCTCTCAAATTTGACATCCCTGACAAGACATCATCCAGTCTCTGCCTGGGGAACAGTACCTCTGATGAAGAGCTCACTGCCTCCACAGGTGACCTTTCTACATTTGCCCCATTTAATGGTCAGGAAGTTTTCATTGAGACCAAGCCTAAATTTGTCCTTTGCAACTTCTGCCCACTGTTTCTGGGACTGACCTTCGGGGCCAAACAGAGTAACTGAAGTCTTTTCTGTACATGGTGGACCTTCCAATCCTGGCAGGGAGGGGGTCATATGCCCTCTGGGTTCGCACATCTACACAGCAACCCTTCCTAGTTTCTTCAACCAATCCTCACCTGGTGTGGACTCAGGCCCTTCACCATTCTGGTTGCCCTACTCCAGGCATGCACCAACTTCAACTGGCATCCCTGGAACAGAACTCCATGCTCCATATGCACTTGGACCAGGTTGGAGTTAGGAAGCCACTGGGGGTGGGGGTGGGGAGGAGATACTGTCACCTCCTTATTCCTGAAAGCCCTGCATCCATTCCACTCAACATGGCATGGACTTTCTTTGCTTCCTGTCACACTCTTGACTCATATGAAACTTGCAGTCCAAAAACAAAACGTATTGAGTTTCTGCAACTGATAAATTTCTGACTCTGTCATCATCCTGGTTTCAAATTTCTCCAAACTTAGTCAAATGTCCCTTGGATGGCAAACATCCAGCCCAGCCTGAGGACCCAATACCTGGTATTTCCAGCCTGGACCTGCCAGAAATTTCTGGAATCTAGAATTTCCTCCCACCACGAAGAGATTGCACAACATGACTCCATCTTTTGTTTCCAACCTAGTGATGCTTCTCTCCTTCATACATTCTAAAGTCCAGTCAACCTAACCCTTTTTGCTGTTCCTTGTACCTGGGCAATTCATCTCCCAAGTATTTACCTTTGCCCAGGTTGTGCCCTTTGCCTGGAAACCTTCCCTTACTCATCTTTGCCTCTTAGAATCCTGAGTTTCCTTCAATACTTTTCTCAGACAACAGCATCTTCTATTAAGTCTTTTCTAAACAGGAGCTGCTAAGTAGTAAGAACTAGGTCAGAAAGTATAGATTCCCCCCTCTTCTCCTGAACCCCAATACTCAGAGGCTGAATGACTAGAGTTTCATGGCTGTTCCTGCTACCTGGATGAGCCTGAAGTCACCAGCTACAGTTCTTCTGCTGAGATAGAGAACCTCGAAGCCTTGTTATTTGCCCTGCCGCTGTGTCCTGAGGACTCCCAGGCTTTTCTATCCACTTGGTGTTGGGGGGGTCGCTTGAATGTCTTGTCCCTCCCACTCACTCATGAAAGTAGGCTCTCATTGAGGCCTAGGACTGCCTCCTCTTCTGCATCTCCTGCACTGAGCACAACACTTAGAATATACCAATCACCACATAAACACGTTTTTCATCCATTTTCAATAATTATTCATTGCCCAGTCCCTTAAGTTGCTAGAGACTTTACCATAAATTACATTTATTTTGTAGATACCTAATTTTGAGTATGTTGTCTCCTGTGGTTAGACTGTAAACCACACAAGCCTGCTTTCTTTTTGTTTTTATACCCCACATGCCCAGCACCGTGCCTGAAACAAAATACATTTTCAACAGATCTTAAAGGTTGGTTGATTGACTAAAGTTAGAACTGTATCCAATCTAGCTTTGCCTAAAATTGCCCCTTTGCCCTCGTCTTTGCTCCCTACTCCAATCATAAACATGCATTGCCTGTAATCATAGTTCTAGAGCTGGAAGGACCTTTTGAATGCTGCTCATCTAATCCCTCATATTGCAAGTGAGGAAACTGAGGCCCACATATGGGAAGTGAATTGTCCAATGTCACAGAGGTGGACACGCTGGGATTCGAACCCAGGTTCTATGATTCCATTGGCTCTTTCTGCTTTACCAAGATGATATTCACCCTGTTAGTCCTGTAGTAAAGGAGGGAACTGAAACCCAGGGAGATCAAGCATCACCCCCTCTCATTCATGCTAGGGATCCCATTGAGGACTTTCATCTTTCTTCACAGAAACCTACTTCCATCCGCAAAGAAGGGAGAGAAAAAAAGGTTACTTGTTGTTGCTTGGAAGTTCTCCATTAACCTCCTTGGTAGAGAAGTCCAAGGTGTGTTGTTCTCCTCCCCGACCCAGCTTCCCGTCTAAGGTTCCTTCTGAGGCTGCTGCTTCTGGTTCTGTAGGCCAAGGGGCTGGTCTGCAGAGATGGGCCTGGTCAGACAGAGTGGTGCACATTACCTGCAGAACTGTTTGTTTGAGGGGCAATACATTTGACCAATCATATTTCCATAGAAATAGACTAGAGAAACGATTTTTAAACTTATTACTCCCCCTGAACATGGGACAATTCAGGGCAGGATCACAGTCACTGGAAGCAAAGCAGTCAGTTTTCTCAATTTTTATCTCTTCTTTCAAGGTCAGGATACAATGTGCAAGTAAATGGAAACTGGGGCAGGCTACTTGAAATTCAGGAGGAAAACGATTTACCAGGGAAATGCTCACATTGGAGACCATATTGTGTGAAATAAATTTCTCCAAGCAAAGGAGAAGAGGACAGCCATTCAGGTCACCAGGAGGATATCCTTGGGGTTCCTGGAGAGGCCCCTTCATAGACAATCCCTCCTTGCCTTCCAACACAAACCCACTCCCCATCCCCCTCTCTCAGGCTGCCCTAACACTCTGCAATGCCAGGCTTCACTCTGGGAAGCCTCCCTTTGTCTCTAAGATCAGGTTACACTTCCATTTGTTTTTCCCCCTCACAAAACACCCAGGTCTGCTTGGTGACCCCTGCAGGCTGAATGCTCCTTATGGTGCTGTGCTCAGGAAAGCTTGATGTCCGAGCCACTGTGCAGCAAATGCGACAGCTGGTCCAATAAGAACTTACCTTGATGACCCTTAAGTCAATTTAGTCGTAGTGTAGGGGAGGCTTGAGTCAAGATGACCTAGATTCAATCTGTCCTCTGATACATTCTGGTTATGTGACCCTGAGAAAGGTCTTCTCCAAGAGGGAAGGAAAGAAGGAAGGGAGGGGAGAAAGAAGGAAGGAAGGGAGGGAGAGGGGAAGTAAGAGGATACAGAATGGAAAGGATTTGAGGACATGAGGTAAAAGGGAGGAAGGATTGAACACAAATAGGATTTTAATTGTAAGAAATTAACTTTTCCAACTGACCACTTCTCAAACCTATCATGAGACTCCCTGTGAACATACAAACACAGGAAGTAAAGGCTCTGTAGAGGAACAAAGGCCCCCAGTTCTCCCCAGGTGGCCTCTACAGGCAAGAATTGGAGAGAAAGAAGGAATGAAAGGAACCTTTTGCTTTTGATGAAGGAGTTACTCCACCTATCCCTTCCCTTGCAAACACAATGCTGTATCCAAAATCCCAGGGAGCTACTCCCTGGACCCCCTGAAGGAAGGACTTGCTCCTCATTTGATCAGAATATGTCTGATGTTCCCACTTCTATCTTTTAGAAAGATCTCACAGCTCAATGTTTTTACATGAGCCCATTTATACAGAATCATGGAATTTCAGGGTTGGAAGGGACCTCAGAGGCACCAAGTTCAGCCCACACCAGTCAAGCATCCTCTGGACAACATCACTGGAGAGTGACCCTCCAGCCCTGCCTGAAGACCTTCCAAGAGGGAGAACTCAAGTCCTCCCAAAGCAGCCTTTCCCACCCTGGGACAGCTCTCATCATTAGGCAGCATTTCCTAACTTTTCTCTGGATATCTCCCTATTCATCCCTTCTATAACTGGTCCTATTTCTGCTTTTTGGGACCAAGTTGAGTAAGAATGGTTTTCTGAAGGTCATTCTGCCTCACAAAGCCCACTCAGTACAGAAGTCCTAAGAGCATGACAACCTGTGCACCAATATTCTTTTCTTACAGCTGAGGAAACTAAAGCTTTTAGAGATCATTTCTCATGGGTATTCAAGTAAGAAGTATGGGAAAGGGAATTCGAACCTGGATCTTCTTATTCAAAGTCCCATAATATTTCCACTATATTGTGAGGACCATCAAACCTAGAGCTGCTTCTCTGGGATGTCTCCTCCAGTAAACTCAGGTCAAGAGGTGGCACAGGGGATAGAATGTAGACTTGGAGCAAGACCAACCGGAGTTCGAAACCTACTTCAGGCACTTTCTGGGTCACCTAGCAAGTCACTTAGCCCTCTAAGCTTCAGTTTTCTCATCTCCAAATCAACTTCACAGAATAATTAATAGGATAATAAACTTAAAAGGTTTTGCAAACCTACAAGCCTTATATAAATGCTAGGAAATACTCAAAGACCACTAACCCATGCTAAGCCTGGAAACTAAGAATCATAGGATGAAAAACTCAAAGAGATGGAGCTGAAGAGGCTTAGCCTGAAAAAGGAAAAATTTTGTTGGAGTGAAAATGGAGGAGAATGGGGTACCAAGGCTACTAGGTCAACCATGTGACCTTGGGAAAAAGTAATTTCCCTTCTCTGAACCTCAGTTTCCTCATCTGAAAGATAATGGAATCATGCCCATTAAATCTACCTCATGGGGTTATGTTTAGAATCAAAGGAAATCATGTCTGTGTGGCACTATGAGTCCACTATCTTTATTTTTTTTCTTTCTTTTTTATTTATTTCACTAAATATTACATGTAAAAATAAAGCTAACAATTATTTTTAAATTTCTGAGTTCATTTTCTCCCTCCCTCCTGTTTCTCCCTCCTTCTTGACAAAGTAAGCAATTTGATATCAATTACATGTGTGAAGTCATGAAAAACATCTTTCCACATTAGCTATGTTGTGAAGGAAAACACAGACTAAAGAAAAACAAAGAAAGTAGAAAAAAAACTGCACCTTGATCTGCCCTCAGAATTCATCAGTTCTCTTTCTGGAAATGAAGAGCATTTTTTGTCATGGGTCCTTTGGATTTGCCTTGGGTCATTGCCTTGATCAGAATAGCTAAATCTTTCACAGCTGATCATCACTATTATATTACCATAATTTTATACAATTTTCTCCTGCTTCTGCTCACTTGACTTTGCATCAGTTCATATAAGTCTTCCCAGGTTTTTCTGAGATCACCCCCTTCATCATTTATTATAGCACAATAGTCTCCCATCACAATCATACACCACACCTTGTTCAGTTATTCCCCAGTTGATGGTCATGCCCTCCATTTCCAATTCTTTGACACCACAAAAAGAATTTCTATAAATATTTTTGTACAGTTAGGACCTTTCCCTTTTAACGTCTTTGGGATACAGACCTAGTAGTGATATTGCTGGGTCAAAGGGTATGCACAGTTTTATGACCCATTGGGCATGGTTCTAAATCATTCTCCAGAATAGTTGAACTAGTTCATAACACCACCAACGTGTATCATTGTCCCAGTTTTTCCATATTCCTTTTGACATTTGTCATTTTCCTTTTCTATCATATTAGCCAATCATATGAACCATATTACCAATAGGTATTGGTGGTACCTCAGAATTGTTTTAATTTGGATTTCTCTAATCAGCAGTGATTTAGAACACTTTTTCATCTCACTATTGATAGCTTTGATTTCTTCCTCAGAAAACTGCCTTTTCATATTTGATTAATTGAAGAATGACTCATATTCTTATAAATTTGACTCAGTTTACTATATATTGGAGAAATGAAGCCTTTATCAGAGAAACTTGCTGTACTTTTTTTTTTCCAATTTCCTGCTTTCCTTCTAATCTTGGCTGCATTTGTTGTATGAAACCTTTTTAATTGAGTGTAATTGAAATCCATTTTACTTCCCACAAACATATCTTTTTCTTGTTTGATCATAACTTCTTCCCTTATCCATAGATCTGACTGGTAAAATTTTCCATGCTTGCCTAATTTGCTTCTGATATCACCCTTTATGTCTAAATCATGTACCCATTTTGACATTATCTTGGTGTACAGAGTAAGATATTGGTCTCTACCTAGTTTCTGCCAAATTGCTTTCCAGTTTACTCAGCAGTTTTTGTCTGATATCTTTTGGTTTATCAAATACAAGAATACTATGGTCATTTACTATTATGTATTGTATACCCATCTGTCTGCATTCATCTTTCATTTTCGAAGCAGACCATGACATCAGAGAAATGATGACATGACTTGCACTTGATTGTGTTTTGAGTGAGGAAGGGTCATTCAAGGTCACCAGCCTCACTTTCCTCTCCTGAGCCATCTGGATCCAGTGACCAGATATTCATCAAGATGACTGGAGAAGGCCCAGGATGCAATGGGAGACCTTGGCCTGTTCAGGTACTGTGTACCTAATCTATTCCACTGATCCACCTCTCTGTTTCTTAGCCAGTACCAGATTGCTTTGATACTTTATAATATAGTTTGAATCTGGCATTCTTAGGTTGCCTTCCTTCACATTTTTTTTTGCAGTGATTCCCTTGTTATTCCTGACCTTTTGTTTTTCCAGGTAAATTTTGTTACGATTTTTTTTCTAACTTTATGAAATAATTTTTTGTAGCTTTTTGGCTTGACACTGAATAAGTAAATTAATTTTGGTAGAATTTTCATTTTTTTTATATTGACTTGGCCTATGCATGAACAATTAATATTTCTCCAGTTGTTTAGATCTGACTTTATTTGTATGAAAACTATTTTGTCATTGTGTTCATATAGTTCCTAAGTTTGTCTTGGCAGGTAGACTCCCATATCTTTTATATTGTCTACAATTCTTTTAAATGGAATTTCTCTTTCTAGCTCTTCCTCTTTTGTTGGTAATGTATAGAAATGCTGATAATTTATGTGGGTTTATTTTATATCCTGCACCTTTACTGAAGTTGTTCGTTGTTTCAACTAGTTTTTTAGCTGATTCTTTTCTCAATATCTTTGTCTGTAATACGGGGATGTGAATATCTGCCCCACTGACATAACAGGGTCATTGTGAAGATAAGCAAAAATGTGGAGAGAGCTTTATGGTCAAGCTCACTCTGCTTCTTCAGTGGTAGAAAGAGGACTGGATTTGAAACCAAAAAGATCTGGGATCAAGTCTTACCTCAGACTAGCTGTGTGACCCTAGGCAAGTCACATATCCTCTCTGTACCTGAGGCTCTTCATCTATAAAGAGGGCCTCTAAGTTCCTTTCTAGCTACCAGTCTACGATCTTCTAATCTAACCTCTTTATTTGACAGATGAGCCATGTGAGTCACAGATACATGAATTGACAGTTAAGAAGAGGCCATCAGAATTTAAAACCAGCTTCTCTGATCCAAATCCAATGCTTTTTACACTCTGTATTAGAAACTCACTTCACACAACTTTAATTCCCTTATCAATGTAATGAGTGATGTCTAGATTATCTCTAAGATCCCTTTAAGCTTCAAATTCTAGGATCTATTCCAACACCACACCCTGAAATACCCTATACCTCTACTGTTCCCACCTCCAATTAGGCCATCCCCAATTCCTTCCCCTCCTATAGCACAGCCCTCACCATCCTCTTCCTCTGTACATACTCCAGTTGATTCACATATATTCTTTCAAAAGGGTCTTAAATTCAACCCTTCTGACTTGTATAGAAAGGAATCTAGGGGCAGCTAAGTGGTGCAGTGGATAGAGCATAGGCCCTAGAATCAGGAGGAGCTGAATTCAAATCTGACCTCAGACACTTCCTAGCTGTGTGACCCTGGTAAACCCCACTGTCTAAAAAAAAAAAAAGAAAGAACATTGCATTTAGAGTAGGTTTTGAATTCACATTCTGGTTAAGCTATTTACTACCTGCAAAATGGCAACTAGGTGGCACAGTGAATAGAATGTCTGGCTTGAAGTTAGGAAGACTCATCTTTTCTGAGTCCAAATCTGGCCTCAGATACTTCCTAGCTGTGTGACCCTGACAAAGTCACTTAACCCTGTCTGCCTCAGTTTCCTCATCTGTCAAATGAGCTAGAGAAGGAAATGGCAAATTACTCCAGTATCTTTGCTAAGAAAATCCCAAATGGGGTCACAAAGAGCCAGATATGACTGAAACTAAAGCCATAACAGCACCCCCTGTAAAACAAGGAAAGCAGCTATTGGCAAATTCATAATAGCAATAAATAAGAAGCAAGACCCAGAGGTGAGCACTTTACAAACATCTTCTCATTTGATTCTCACAACAACCTTGACTGATAGTGGCTATTACTATTCCCACTTTGAGGAAACTGAGGCAAAGGGATAAGTGATTTGCCCAAAGTTCCACAACTAGCAATGCATCTCTAGCTGCTGAGAGGGATAAGAATCAGTGCTGCCTTGAGTCAGTGGCTTCCCCATCAATTTCCTTCTCTGTGCAATGAGGAGGGGGGATTGTATTCCATGGCCTCTAAAGTCCTCTCCAATGGTAGATCAAAGGCCTAATTGCCTTTTTGCCTACAAACACTAGTTTGTTTTAAACATCCTCCCGGTTGGAGCCCACCATCCTCACCACCATCCCCTCACTCTCCGCCCCTAGGCTGGGCTAGACTGTTTTGAGTCAACATTTCTGCCCCAGAGACAAACAGTCTGTAATATTATCAGACGCAGTAGACAGAATTGGGAGCCCAGCTGATAAGACCCAATTGTCATCAGGGCATCCATTCATTCCTTGGGTCAGAGTGCACTCCCTTCTTAGCTCTACCCTGCAGGGAGAGCATCAAGCCCTCCCACCAGCTCTCAGCAGTCAGATCACCTTGGAGGTACCTTATCCATTGTTAGTCCCCAAAACAACTGGAAAAACGAGCCTTATTTGCTAAACTGACCCACAATGTGACTGGAGAATAACACCTATTGTAGTTGTTTCCTCCTTAAAATCCCTCCCCTCCCCAAGCCTCCCAGACAAGGAGAGAAAAAAGCATCAAAGGAGAGAGCTGAGAATAGGGAAAATGGAAAGAATTTGGGGTGTCATAAACAATGGTGGCAATGAAGGTACTTCCATTGGCACCATGCAGCTCAGACCACATCTAAAAAGCTGTACCCACTTCTGATGGCAGGGGGCTATGGACTTGAGGTCCAAAACTCTTGATTCCAATCAAATCTCTGATGCTGGATAATTGGGTATGCCAAGTGACTTCTCTGAACCTTAGTTTGCCTGTCTAGAAAATGGCAATAACATATTTCTCTCCTTCACACAGTCTTTTAGTCAAACCACTCTGGCAGCTGGTCCCCCACCCCATCTCCCACATGCCAGTCCACCTCCCGCCTCTGAGTGTTTTGCCCTAATTGTCTCTCTATATCTAAAAGACTTTCCTTCTTCCCATCCACCTGCTGAGGTTTTTAGTCTCCTTAAAGATGCTGCTCAGGAACTCTATTCATTTGGATGCCTTTCCTGATCTCCCTTCTCCCAGCTGTTAATTCTTCCTTCTCCTTGAAATTGTATTTATTTTATATTATTTTATTTATTTTGAATTTGCGTTATTTTATTTATACCTTGTATCTGTTTATCTTTGTATATTTTGTTTCCTCCAAATAGCATCTAACCCTCTGGAAGGGAGGGCCTGTTTTTGGTTTGCTTTTGTAACCTAAGCACTTGGCACAGTGCCTAACACTTGGGAGTCTCTTAATAAATGTAAATTGACTTGATGTACTAAATGAATGAAGGGCTTTGAAAAAATAGAGAAATGAGAGTTTTCATTCTGATCCTGGATGCCACATTTTAAGAATGGCATTGATAAACTAAGGCTTTTACAAAAAGCAAACCCAAAGAAGGTAGTAGCCATCTCCTATAAGGATCTATTGATTAAACTGGAGATATTCAGGCTGGTTAGAAGGGAGATATGTTGTATATCTTCAGACATTCAAAATGCTATCAAAGGGGAGAGGGTATCTCTCTGTTGTGGGTTGCCCTAAGAGGTAGAACACCAATGTGAAAGGCACAAGAAGGTAGACTTATTTATAATTAGATTAATAGTTAGAGCCATGCTACAAAGAATAGGTAACCTGAATGGTTAATGAGCCTCCGTTGCTGAAAGCCAAGTAAAAGAGGGATTGCCCCCTTGCCAAGGATACTGTAGGGAAGATACCTGCCCTAGGTGGAGAATTGGAGGAGATGTCCTCTGAGACTCCCCTAAGTTTGAGATTCTAGATCCTTTGGTTCTGGGACTCTCCTGCTGACTCTTAGAATTGGCAGGTTCAAGGAGAAATAAAGAAGCTTAGGGGAGGGGCCAACACAAGATAAAAAAGCCTGCTGCTGACTTGCGATCCATAGCTGTCTTCCCATGAGTCACTAGCTTTTATGGCATTGTTCAAAAAGACATCCAGCCTGGACCACAAATTGACACCTTGAAGGTGGTGGAGCTTAGAATGTTCCTGGAGTTCCCTTTCATCTTTGGAATTCGTCTAGTATTTACAGAGGACTGCCTGGCTGGGAGTTACAGGGGAGAAGAGAGGGGTGGGGCTCTCCAGCTGAACCCCTCACCCTGAGGCCCAGCTCAGGTTAGCGATAACCTTCCCTCTGGCCTGGAATGCAGCAGGGATGGAGGATAGACACTCATTGAGCCCATCAATCTCTTCCCCACACAAGGGGCATTGGCTCACCTCTGGTTTATCTGATCTATGTTGTCTCCGTCCATTTAGGAGTCTGGGCTCTTTGCTCTGCTTTATCTCTCTGTCAATCTGGGCCAGTCTGGTGCCCTTCATCCTCATGCCTATTATGTGGTGAAAGAAATTCTCCATCCTAAATCTCCAATACCCCATCCATCACTTTGGGGATCAACCTTATTCAGATGGGAAAAGCATTCTAGGGAGGGCTTTGCTGAGAGTAGTGTTACCCCCATCAAGGCTGCTTAGGGCCTACTTTATTCAGGTCTGATTCCTTCCACTGAACCATTTGCATCTATATATTCTTTAGCCTACTGAAAGTAGAACACTTTTTGAGCAGAGAGGCCCTTAGAACACAAAATGTTAGAATACAGAGAGAATTTAGAACCCAAAATGTTTAGAAAGACATAGTTGAACGTCAGAGCTAGAGGGGACCTTGGAAGACACGTTAGGGCTAGAAGGAACAGAGGAAAATCAAATATCATGGGGAGAACCTTCAAAACTGAAATGTTAGAAAGGGAACACAGAGCTAAAAGGAACCCAAAACCACAGACTATCAGAAAATAGAATGTAAGAGTGGAAAGAAGGGACTCTGGAATTTAGAACATGAGATTGCGAAGGCCTTGAGAATACAGAGCATTAGAACATAGAATGTTACAGTAGGAACATCATAACTTTGAACGTTAGAAATGAGAATATTTATCCTGGAAAGAGCCTTAGAAAAAACAAAGAAAACTGTGGCGGAAATAGTAGGGCTATTAGAGGTCAATAGGTTCGGCTCCCTTGATCCACAGAAGACAAAGCTGGCAGGGAGTAAGGGGGAAAATGATTTGCCCAAGCCCACATAGCAAACAAAGCAGAATCACAATTAGAAAATCCGTCTGCCTCAGATGGCTACCTACCCTAATAATCTTCTGACTGATCCCAACTTAATTATGGAGTATTCAACAGCCATATCTAGTAAGTTTGTTTTCATTAAAGGGATATTCAGTCTGATTAGAAGGGAGATATGGATGTATGTCTTCAGACATTCAAAGTGCTATCAAAGGGGAGAGGGTATCTCTCAGTTGTGAGTTGCCCCAAGAGATAGAACATGAATGTGAAAGGCACAAGAAGAGATATTTCACGTGTGAGTTTCAGACATCTTATTGTGCATGTCCTTAAGGAGGATGTTATTCACATTAAATAAAAAGGAAGGAAGACAGGAATGAGTGAGGGAGAAAGGAAAGGAGGGAGGGAAGAAAGGAGGAAGGAAGCAGGGAGAGGAGGAAGAGGAGGGAGGGAAGGAGAGAGAGAAAGGAGGAGGGAAGGAAAGAGGGAGGGAGAAAAGAATGGAGGGAGAGAGGAAAGAAGGATGGAAGGAAGAAAGGAAGAGAGGAGGGAAGAAAGGAAGGAAAAAAGGGAAGAATTTGAGACAATGTGGCAAGGAAGGAAAGAGGCGGATTTGGACAATAAATTCAATTGTACACAGCAGAGAGAAAGAAACAGTCCAAAATGACTATCAAATCAATAGTTCAGAGTTTTGTGTGTGTGTGTGTGTGTGTGTGTGTGTGTGTGTGTGTGTGTGTGTGTATACTTGTTTTTCAAAGGCAATGTTTCTTGTCAAAAATTAGCTGATGTTTTTCCTGGAACTGGCTTTTGGAAGGACAAATGAGACTTGATTAAATATGAAGTGATTTGAAATCCAAAGACCTCACTGGATAATGTCATGTTTACTCGGCATTGAAAGGGACACTGCCAAGGACTGGTCTCATTCTTCATTATTTTCCCTTCATTCTTTCAAAACCCCTTTTGGATTCTGTCAGAATGAACCCTCTCCCTGTTTGTTTTGTCCTTTCCACAGAATTAAATGTCCTAATTTGCCCTGAGGCGGGAGGGATGGGGGGAGGAATGGGGAGGATGTTCATCCCTTCGTGTCCTGCCCCCAAACCCCAGGACTTCTTTGTTTCTTTGGCCTTCTAGAAGTCTGTCATCATCTCTTCCTGATTTTGGGTCCTGGGCCTGCCATAGACTTGAAAGGTGGCCTTGGACAATGCAAAAGAATCATAGATTCTCAGAGCAGGAAGGGAACTTAGAATTCCTCAAGTCACATGCAAACCTGCATGAGGCCCTAGAATAACCCAATAAGATATGACTTGGAATGTAAGCTCCTTGCGACCAGGGGCAGATTTCCCTTTTTCTTTGTATCCCTAGCACTTGGTGCAGTACCTGACCCATAGCAGGCCCTAAATGAAAGCTTTTGTATCAGTCCATTCATTCATTCCAAAGCCAGGAGGGAGTCCAGTTTCTCCAACACCAAGTCAAGTTAGTTTTCCATTCTAATCACTCCCTCCACACTGTCTTCTCTCCAGATCAGATAACTCCAGTTTCTTCGCTCAGTCTGCCTATGGCTCAGTGACAAAGCCTGGCATCAGCCTGGTTGCCCTCCTCTGGATACTTCCCAGCTTCTCAATGCTGTCCCTACGCCCTAGAAGTGAACAACGTTCTCCAAATATGGCCTGACCAAGGAAGAAGACAGTGGGCCCCCAGTGTCTCTTATACCGGCCGTTGTGACAATGATGATATTTATATGATACTTTAAGATTTAAAAAGAGTTTTACATAACGTTAACTCATTCTGATTGTCATAGTAAACCTGGGAGGTAGGTGCTACTATTATGTCCATTTTACAGATGAGGAAACTGAGGTACAAATGAGGTTAAGAGACTTGTCCTTGGTCACATAGCTAGTAAGTGGCCAAGGCACGATTCTACCTTAGGTCCTCCTCTCTATTTACTGAGCTGCCTAGCTGCCCTCTGAGTTTACAGCAACTTTTTTTTTAATTTGCCACATCACCCTGATGACTCATAATCATCTTTTAGTCCATTAAAACCTCTGGAGCTTTTGCTCTTGCACTACCGCCCAGCCCTTGTTCTGTTCAAATGCCATTGATTTTTTGGAACTAAGTAAAAGACTTCTATTTATGTCTGCTAAATCTGATCATATTTAATGAACAGTTAAGTCAACTAACATTTGTTAAATGTCTATTACATGTAAGACACCAGATTAGATGCTGGGAATACACAGATAAAAGTGATATAGTCTCAGCCCTCAAAGACCTCACCTTCTAATGGGATAGATGACATGTATTTAAGGAAGCAGACAGAGAAATTGAAGAATCTATGAGATAGAAGAGGCCTTGGCAGTTGTTGTCATCAGACTCATCATAACATTTCTCATCAGAGCCCATCTGTGCTCTGCTTGAAGACCTCCATCATGGCAAAACCCACTACCATCTTGGTATATTTAGCTTTCAGTTTAAAAAAATTAAAAAATAAAGTTCAGCTCGATGAATCAATAAGCATTTATTAATCACCTACTATATGCTGATTATTGTACTAAACGATAATATAAATGCAAGGAATGAAATAACTCCTGTTTGAATCAACCTTCTCAGAGGGGAGACAACGTATGTGTGTATGTATGTACATATGCATGTATAATTGTATATATACATACATTTACATATGTACGTATACATATATGTAAGTATATGTTTATGACATATATGCAGAAGAGAATAAATATAAATGAATACAAAGTTGGTGAAACAGTCATTTGGGGCAAGAGTCCTAATAACTAGAGCAGGGTCAGGGAGGGGAGGAGCAGTTAGCAAATGCTTCATGAAAGAGATGATGCCTGAACTCGAAGCAAAGGATGATAGGGAGATCCAGATAAAAAGGGTGACCCTTTATATTGGACACTGTCTGATCTGACATCCTCTCTTCTAAGGTCTTGCCCAGTTCTGGCAACCTGTGTTCTAATATTCTATACTCTAAGGTCTCGTTCAGATTTAATAGACTGTATTATTCGGATAGCTTCCAGATTCAATATTCAATGACTCTAGCCAGTTGGATGATTGTCAGGAACACTTCTTTATGTAGCGCCCTAGACACCAGATCCCGGGGATCCATGAGGCCCACAGACTCCTCAATCAGTCCCTGCCTACCCAACCAAGCTATTGTGAAGAGGTTATTCAGGTCCAGGGGCACTTGGTCTCTTGGGTCTCTTCCCTCTCTGAAATTCTGAGATTATATGACTCAGATGAAATAAGGAAAGAATGGGAGCTTTGAAAACTCTATATGTGGATGTATATATGTGCCTGTTTACATAAATACCCTACAGATACAAGGTATGATCATGACTGGCTCTTGGGAACCAGCTCTATATATGGGGAAATGTAACTGAGGCCATGATTTGATCCCTTACTGGACTATAAATAACTACTAGCCTTTGGTCAGGGTCTTTGGGTGACCTTATTACTATCTTAAAGAATATATGTTTATATCTATTATAAGTAACACATATTTATATGTATACATATTACATTTAAATGTTTATTTTGCATTCATATTTTACATTCATACCTATATCCACATATATAAAGGTAAAATTCCCTTGGATGTATAAAAATGTTGAAGAAGAGTCCCTTTCCAAGAGATGACCTGCAGCAAGAAATATTCTAAAAGCTCCAAAGATGGCTGAGTGGTAATCCAAAGTCCCAAGCAGAAGGAAAGCATGTTGGTTTCGCCACTGGAAGGATGTAAATTCCCAAGTTAAAAGCCACAATGTTCAGGGTCACTAGTTTGAATTGTGCCCCCATGTACTCTATTAATATATAGAGGGCTACTTATCATTCTTCAGAGTATGCTGACTTAGATTCATTTTCTTCCCTAACCTTCAAAATCCAAAGTTTCTTATTCTTTTATATTTATAGCAGCATAAGTATCATACCAACTACATGACAAAGGTTTCATTTCTCAGACCACTTTAAGAAGAATTTGTATCCTCCAGCAGCATAACTGGAGATGTTCTACATTCAAGGTCTGAAGATCTGGGTTTGGGTTCTACTTGGTTCTACTACTTACCATCTGGGAGAATTTGGACAAATAACTTCCACCTCTCTGCCACAGTTTCTAAACCAAACTTCCAGACCATACATGCCTTCCTAGGCAATGAAGATCCTTAATTTTGGAATTCTTCCCTGGGGTTGAGCTATTTTTAATAGAAGAGTGGGAGACCAAAACCTACCTAGCCCATTATATTTACCTCAGTCTGCTTCATATCCCATACATGGTCATGAATGTTTGACATCTTGCCAACAATCCTGTGGCACCCCTCTCCCAGTTTTCCACCTTTCGTTTGGAAACAGTAATCAAATAACTAACCATTGCTCCTGGGAAGCCTCTGGCCTTTGGCTCCACTCACCATCCCCATGACTTCCTAGGTCCAAGCTCTTTCTTCAGGGCCACTCATAGCCTTGTCCAATGGAATTCAAAGCTTCTTCCGGGGAGAAACTGTCTCACTTTGGCATTTTTGTCACTGGTGGCTAACTCAGTGCCTGGCATAAAGGAGGTACTTATTAAGTGCTTTTTCATTCATTAATTGGCAAATTCTCAATGTATTGTTACCATATCCCTTCAAGTCCATTGCTGAGTCTTATCAGTTATACCTCCACAATGAAATTAATGTTTTCTACAGCGCACTGAAGCTTACAAAACAGTTTATATATGTTAACTCAATGCTGTAAAAGTCCTGAAAATTAGGTGCCATCACAATTCTCTATTTTATAGATGAGGGAACTGAGGCAGATAGAGGTTAAGTGACTAGCCTAAGGTCACACAGCTAATGTATTTTTTAAGTGGGATTCAAATTTAGGACATTCTGACCCCAAGTCCAATGTTCTATCTACTACTCCACTCAGCTGCCTGTTCACATGAATATCATCTTTCAAATCTGTCTCCTGATCTCTACTTGCCTAACCACTACCCTGGTGCAGGACCGCATCACCTTGCATTTAGATCACTTCAATGTCTTGACTGGTCCCTCTGCCTCAATTCTCTTCCCAGTCCAGTATGTCCTATGGACTGCTGCTGAGCTGACTTCCCTGAAGTACAAGTGTATGTCACAGAGACCCTCCCCCGACTCCATCTTCTCAAAAAGCTCCGAAGACTCCTTCTTCCTAGTCACCTCGGGGAACTTTTAAAGTCTTTCATAATCAGGACTCAAGGCTGATTATAAATATATAGGTATTATGTATATATATATATATATATATATATATATATATATATATACATGCAAACACATGTATAATATATGCCACATAGTATATATTATATATACATGTACACAGATACATGGATGTATTTATACATATATACATGTGTCTATATATACATGTCAATGTGTATCCAAAATCATTTTCTCTCTCTAGATCTTATTTTCCTGTTCTGCAAAATACAAGGATTAGAGTAGATACTTTCATTTATTCATTTATTTTTAGCATTTTTTAATATTGAGTTGTGAATTCTTTCCCTTCCTCCCACCCCTCTGACACACATTGAAAAGGCGAGAAATGTGGTATCAATTATACATGTGAAAACATTCAAAACATATTTCCATATTAACCATATTGTAAAGAAAGAGAGAAGGTAAGGAAGGAAAAAAAGAGAGAAAGGAAGGAAGGAAGAAAGGAGGGAAGGAAGGAAGGAGGGAGGAAGGAAGGCAGGAAGGAAAGGAAGGAAGAAAGAAAGAAAGTAAAAGAAAGAATGAAAAAAAAGAAGGAAAGGAAAGAAAGAAAGAACTGTGCTTCAATCTGCATTCAGACTCCTTCAGTTCACTAGCTAGAGATAGATGCCTCCATTTCCTTAATCTTAACTATTCATAATGTAAATTTCAAACTCATTCATTTGAAACTGCTTTCTCCAAAGTTTGCTACCATAAAAAGAGCTACTTATATTTGTGTACACATAGATCCTTTAACTTTTTCTTTAATCTCTTTGGGATATAGACCTAGTAGAGATATTGCTGGGCAGCTAGGCCTAGAGTAAGGAAGACCTGAGTTCAAATCCAACCTCAGACATTTACTAGCTGTGTGACCCTGGGCAAGTCACTTCACCCTGTTTGCCTCAGTTTTCTCATCTGTAAAATGAGCTGGAGAAGGAGATGTTGAACCACTTTAATATCTTTGCCATGAAAAGCCCAAACAGGGTCACAAAGAGATAGACATGACTGAAAGGACTATACAACTGCAAAAGTGGTATTGTTGGGTCAAAGGGTATTCCCCTTTGGGAACAGTTGCAAATTGCTCTCCAAAAGGGTTCAGTAAGCTCATAAATTCCACCAACAATGCATTAGTGTCCTAATTTTTCCACAACCTTTCAGAATTTGTCATTTGTCATGTTAGCTAATCTGATAGGTGTGAAGTGGTACCTCAGAGATTTTTTTAATAATTTATTTCTAGTTTTCAACATTCACTTTTATTAAATTTTGAGTTCTTAATTTTTCTCTCCTTCCTTCCCTCCCCCTCCCCAAGATAGGATACAATCTGATATAGGCTATACATGTACAATCATATTAAACGTATTTCCACATTAGTCATGTGGTGAATCAGACCAAAGGGAAAAACCACGAAAAAGAAAAAAAGAAAAACAAAAAAGTGAAAATCACATATTTTGATATGCATTCAGACTCCATAGTTCTTCCTCTGAAAGTGGATACCATTTTCCATCAGAAGTTTTTTGGAATTGTCTTAGATCATTGCATTGCTGAGGAGAGCTAAGTCTATCAAAGTCAGCCATTGCACGATGTTGCTGCTACTGTATACAGTGTTCTCTTGGATCTGCTCACTTGACTCAGCATTAGTTCATGCAAGTCTTTCCAGGTTTTTTCTGAAAGCCTCCTGTTGTTCATTTCTTATGGAACAACAATATTGCACTACATTCACATACCACAACCTGTTCATCCATTCCCCAATTGATGGGTATCCCCTAAATTACTGATTCTTTGCCGCCACAAAAAAACACCTGCTATAAATATTTTTGTACATCTGGGTCCTTTTCACTTTTTTATGACCTCTTCGAGATACAGACCTAGCAGGGGTATTGCTGGATCAAAGGGTACACATAGTTTTATAACCTTTTGGGCATAATTCCAAATTGCTCTCCAGAATGATCAGAGCAGTTCACAATTCCACCAACAATGCATTAATGCTCCAACTTTCCCACATTTTCTCCAACATTTATCATTTTCCTATTTTGTCTTGTTAGCCAGTCTGATAGATGTGATGTGGTACCATGGCTGTTTTAATTTGCTTTTGTCTAATCAATAGTTATTTAGAACGTTTTTTTTCATAGCTATAGACAGTTTTTATTTCTTCCCCTGAAAACAGCCTGTTCATATTCTTAGACTATTTATCAACAGGAGAATGACTCATATGCTAAAAAATTTAACTCAGTGCTCTATATATTAGAGAAATGAGAAGTTCATCAGAGAAACTTATTGTGAAAGTTTTTCTTCCCAGTTTTCTGCTTTCCTCCTAATCTTAGCTGCATTTATTTTATGTAAAACCTTTTTAATTTAATGTAATCAAAATCCATTTTACTTCACACAAGCCTCTTTTTCTCTTGTTAGGTCATAAAATCTTATGCATAGATCTGACCAGCAGAATTTTCCATGCTTTCTTAATTTGCTTATAATATGACCCTCACTGTTGGATGTCTGTGAAACATGGATAGTCTACCAGTGCAATGCCAGGAAACTGAATTGCTTCCATTTGAACTGTCTTATGAAGATTCTGAGGATCACCTGGCAGGAAAAGGTACCAGACACCAAGGTCCTTGCTCGAACTGAACTGCCAAGTATTCAAACTATGCTTCAGACAGTGCAACTCCAATGGGCTGGCCATGTTGTTTGAATGCAAAATGTACACTTGCCAAAGCGACTATTTTATAGAGAGCTAGCATGGGGCAGATGATTCACATGGTGGTCAGAAGAAGCGATACAAGGACACTCTCAAGAACTTTGGATTTGATTGTGTGACATGGGAGTCACTGGCACAGGACCACTCAGCATGGCATGCCCACATCAGAAAGGGTGCTATGCTCTATGAGAAAAGCAGAATTGAAACAGCACAACGGAAACATAGGATATGTGAATTTGGAGTATCCACCCCAAAAGTTCACATGGACTATCTGTGCCCAATCTGTGGTAGAGCATTCCAAGCTCCTATTGGTCTGATCAGCCACATTCATACACATAGAAACTTCACTTTATCATGGTGATGTCATTTTGATCCTCTTTGAGAATGAAGGACAACAACCAATCTAAATCATGTACCCATTTTGACATTATCTTGGTATACATTGTGAGATGTTGGCCTGTACCTAGTTTATGCCAAACTTCTTTCCAGTTTGGCTAGCAATTTTTGTCAAGTAGGGAGTCCTTGTATGAAAAATTTGGATGCTATGTTCGCTTACTACCATGTCTTATGTACCTAATCTATTCCACTGGTCCACCACTCTCTCTTAGCTGGTACCAAATTGTTCTGATGATTGGTACTTTGTAATATAGCTTGAGATCTAGTGCTGCTAGGTCCCCTTCTTTCATACGTTTAAAAATGAATTTTCTTGATATTCTTGATCTTTTCTTTCTTTCAGAAGAATTTTGTTATTATTTTTTTCTACTTCTATAAAACATTTTTGGTAGTTTGATTGGCATGGGACTAGATAAGTAAATTAATTTAGGTAGAACTGTCATTTATTATATTGCCTTGGTCTATCCATGGGCACTTAATATTTCTCAAATTCTTTAGGTATCTTTATTTGTGCGAAAAATGTTTTGTAATTCTATTCATATAGTTCCTGAGTTTGTCTTGGCAAGCATTTTATGTTGTCTACAACTATTTCAAATGTAATTTTGTTTCTATTTCTTCCTGTTGAATTTTGTTCATAATATAGAGAAATGCAGATGATTTGTGTGGGTTTATTTTCTATCTTTCAATTTTGCTGAAGCTGTTGTTGCAACTACCTTTTTAGTTGATTATATAGGATTCTCTAAGTATACATCATATCATTTGCAGAGTGATAGTGTTTTTCGTCATTACCTATTCTAACTTCTTCCATTTATTTTTCTTATCTTATTGCTATTGCTAACATTTCTAATATAATATTTAATGATGGTGACAATAAGAATTCTTGCTTCACCCCAATCTTCTTGGAAAGGCTTCTAAATAATCCCCATTATAGATAATGCTTGCTGTAGGTTTTAGAAAGATACTACTTATTATTTTAAGGAAAGATCCATTTACTCCTATGCTTTCTAGTGTTTTTAATAAAAAATAAGTAGCAATTTGGTCCAAAAATTCCTCTGCATCTATTAAGAAAATCATGTGATAGTTCTATTTTTTTTAATATTGAACCAGCCCTGCATTCCTGATATAAATCCCACCTGATCATAGTGCATAATCTTTGTGATACATTACTGTAATCTCCTTACAATTGTTTTATTTGAAGTTTTTGTATCAGTAATTGGCCTTTAGTTCTCTTTGTCTGTTTTTGTTCTTCCTGGTTTAGTGATCAGCACTATATTTTTGTCAGGAAAGGAAATTTCATAGGACTCCATCTTTGCCTATTTTCCCAAATAGTTTATACTATATTGGAATTAATTGTTCCTTAAATGTTTGGTAGAACTCACTTGTGAGTCCATCTTGTTCTGGTGATATTTTTCTTAGGTAGTTCACTGATGGCTTATTCAATTTCTTTTCCTAAGATAGAAATTAATGTGGGAAATTTATGTTTTTGTAAATATTCATCCATTTCCCTTCGACTGTTAGATTTATCAGCACATAATTGAGCTTCTTTCTGCCTTGGAAGGGCCGCTGTTCCCCTGTAGTCACAAATGCACATACTTCTCTTTGCCCTGGAACAATGACCCAGAACTGCATGTAGGCAATGCAACAGGGTCCTGTATACAGTGCCAGTAAAGTGTCCCCTGTAATCTCTTTCTGATACCCCCTCTGTGTCCCCGCCCCTACCACCACCTAAGAATTTTTGAAGCTGCTGCTGCTGTTGTTATATCTACCTCTAAAGCCTGCTGCTGATGTTACTATGATGTAAGCTGGCCTAGCCAAATCCCATCCCAATGTCTTAGACACTCCTGCTGACCTCCTAAATTGTCTTGGTCTAGAAAAATATCTCCCCCTTACCCTTTGTTGACTCTGCCTCTCCAGAATTCTATTTGAGGCATTATTTTAAAGTTGTTTGAAAGGGAAAGTTGAGAGAGTTCAGTTGAGTTGCTGCCTGTACTCCATCAGCTTGGAAGAGGTGATTTCAGAAGTTTCTTCTGGTTCTATCAGTTCTATGTTCTGTGTTTTAAAGTCTTCCTTCAGATAAGTATTCAAGATAAGATACATCCACCTCATAAACAGTACTGATCCTCCAAACCTTCTTGTCAAAAAAAAAAAAAACAAAACAGGTTGCTAAACCCTCTATTTTTCTACATCTAGGTTATGGTTGAGACCAAAGAGTCACTGGAACTCATAAAGGTCAACCTTCCCACCCAATTCAGAAGACTCATTAGTCAAGTCTTTGAAATCTACTATCTTAGGTTGGTCACCTTAACAAGATGGTATTGTTTTCTTTCTTAATTAGATGAGATTTAAAGGATGATAAGATTTCATCCCTTAGAAATGGGAAGTGGAAAATGGGGCAGTGATATTCTAGTAAATGTTTAACAATTGGCTCTCCCTCAAATACATTAAGTTTAATCTAGTGATATAGTCTCCGTTACTTTCTTAAGTCTAGACAATCAAGAAAAGAAATCAAGTTTTAGTTTGAAGCATTTGCTGATTTTCTGAATTGTCAATAGACACACTAAAATTTAACAATCAATTCTCCTGAGCCTCTTTCAGATGGTTGTGGTAGGGGGAGACAGTTCTCTGAATGGGGTGGGGGAAGGGTGAGAATTCCAAGCACATGAAAGAGTTAGAAGAAAAGGTACAGGTATAGATATTTGAAAAAAATTATAGAGGTGAGCAGATTTAGAAATTTAAAACAACATCAGCAATTTATTCCTTGTATTCTTCATAATGTCTATACTTTGTGTATAGGATTCACTTAGAAGATGAAATGTCAGTGTTGGGAGGGAGATTAGAACTGAGAAAATCAGAGTTGGAGCGGGGAGCCTTAGAACAGAGAATGTCAGAGCTGGTAGGGACTTTAGGAGTACAGAATGTTAAGAATAGAAGTAACCTTAGAACTTAGGGTGTCAGAGCACAGAACATAGGATGATCTATCTGAAATAGGAGTTCTTCACCTTTTTTTGCCCTGGACCTTTTGAGCCATAGTGAAGCTTGTGGACCTCTTCTCAGAATCCTATTAAATGCATAAGATAAAGTATGTAGGATTACAAAGGAAACCAATTATGGTCAATTACAGCTTACAAGATTATTTTAAAAACAAGTTCAGATTAATAAAACCTTATCTAGAAGGTATCTTAGAACAAAGAAGCATAGAACACAAAAAGACAGAGCTAAAAAAAAAAGATATTAGTGATCCTCTGGTCTAGCCCCATCGTTTTATCAATCGACAGCTGAGGCCCAGATTGAGGATGTGACTTGGCCAAGATTGAACAGAATGTTGATCGATCAATGTGTGTTGAACAAAGAGATGAATATTTGCTTTCTTCATACTGGAGCAAAATGTTCCTGCTGAAGAGGGTCATTTCCTCATGCTGAGTGATTTCTATCCACAAGAATATTCTCTAGACCTTGGGAGCCTCAAAGTCTATGACTTTCTCCCAACATATCCACCATTTCCTTTCTTGCCTTGGAACCATCTTCAGTCGTGTCCCAGCAACTTTCCTGCCTGTCCATCTTCCTTATCCTCTCATACTTCCTCTGAACCTCATGATCTGTCACAGCCTTAGCAGTACTTTTCCTTCTGTCCCCTCCGTGCCCTTTGTGATTCTGATCTGATTCATTTGGATCCAAAGTCTTTTCTACCTGCTTATGGCCTGTTCACTCTGTCCTAAAACCCTTCCTTTAGTTTCTTCTCTGGGATCTCATCCAGCCCTGGAGATACAAGTTTTAGCTTCTTTTCTAGATGACCAAGTAGAAAAACAACAACTGTATGTATGTAGTATATACACACAATTATATCATGTGTGCCTATGTATGTGTATGTATACACTAGTATTTATGTATGTATAAATGTGCATGTATATGTATATATGTCATTGTGTTTTGGGTGCATATATATATATATATATATATATATATATATATATATATACTATCCATGTGTGTTATACAAATAATGCATGTGGGTGCATATACACATATTTCATCCTATATCCAAAAAGCATAACCAGCTTACTTTATCTATGACTGACTTCCAGCTCATGTCTTCTGGTGGCCCCAGTGGCTCCAGACCAGCTTCCTTTGCAGATATTTAAAGATCATTTGACATTTATCTCTGTTTCCTGGGCTATTTATGGTCTATTACTTCTACTGCCTACTATGAGATTATATTTGGGGGCTGATGAAGCAAAAAAAAAAATATCTCTTTGAGATTAAAATGCCAAAGGAAGCCTTCAGGGCCCTCCCCCCACCCCTGCTACCCATCCACCCATCCATGATGGATGAGTTGTTTTTGGAAGGCTAACTGTGATCCATCGTTGAGTTATGTGAGGATGACCTGGTGGCAAGACCTATTAGACAATATGGGTGTGTCATCCTGGGCAAGTAGGAAGGTGACTGTCCTGAATGAAATACAGTCCATGAGATGCTGGGCTTTAATGCTGACATATGAGTCAGCCACTAGAGCACAGCAGAATCATCACATCTCTCAGTTATCCAAATGGGGAGATGGCTATTCAAGTCCCATCTCTTTCTTTCCCCTTGATGTGGCCTTGAGTGAGTCTTCTCACTTCCTGACCCTTCTCTGTAAAACAAGGAGTAGAATGAACAGCTTTTAGGACCCCTTCCTGCTCTCAGTCTATGATGCTGGCAATGGGAGCCCTGTCTGCTCCAGTGACTCCCAAAGGATGCTTCTGTTTTCCGGTCCTCTCCTCATCCTGGACACCCTCCTCTGAAGTTTTCCCCTCCACCTCCCTCCAAGGTGACCTCCCATCTCTCCAGTCTTTATCAGGGATAGACATCATTGTTTGCATATTGTCTTCCCCAGTAGACTACAAGTTACTTGAAAGTAGGGACTGATGGCTTTCCTTGATTCCCCAGCACAGTATCTGGCGCATAGTAAACCCACAATCAATAACAATTGGCTGACGGAGCAAAGATGAGTGTTTGGTTAAGATGAAGGCCTACAACCAGCAAGCTACTTGGTCCTCACTTCGCGAGGTCCTTCCACACTTGATAGGGTTGACCCCACACAGACAAGGGATCTTGGGCCCAGAAAGGGAAAAGGACTGAGCTTGGGTGATGCAGCTCTCTGGGTTTGTTTCTGGGAGTGGGATTCCTCTTCACTTGGATGTAGTAATCTTCAGGCTCAGCACCCATGCCTCTCTTCACTTGAGTCTCTTTCCTCAAATTGTTAATGCAAATTCCATGGCGGGGTAGAAAGAGCACTCATTCTTCAGTCAGAGGAGCTGGGTTCAAATCCTGCCTTCATTTCTTATGACCATGATGACCTCTGGTGTGTCATTTCCTCATCTGTAAAATGAGGGGGAGGGGTTGGGTTAGATGTCCCCTTCTAGCTCTAGGTCCACAATCTGCAAATACAGTGATGGATTGACTTATCTGGGTCTTATTTCCCACCTCCTCCAATAGAATGTAAGGTTATTGAGGGCAGGTAGTTTTTATTTTGTCTCTGTTTTCTCAGTACCTAGAAAAATACCTTGTTCGTAGGAGGAAGTTAATACTTTGTAATAATCCCGAATACATAGTAATAATAGCTAATATTGTGCTTGGCACATCATAGGTTTTTAATTAATGCTCATAGAATTGATTTTAATTGATGGTCGCCTAGGTGGCTTTGAAGTTTTCTTCCAGTTCTGATACTTGGTGATTCAAACCTGAATGGAGACATAGATTTAAAGTTGAAAGGGATTATGTAGCTTATGCTTGACCTTTTATAAATAAGGAAACTGAGACTCAGGAAGGTTGTGAGCTGCTCAAGATTATACGTTGGCAAAGACAGGATTCTCTCTTTGGTTCTCGTCATTCCTTTTGCTATATGCACACTGCCTCTCTAAATGAATGAAAGATCTCAGAAGGTATTTGACCAAAGGTGAGTTTGGGGTAGCATCGGGGTCTCACAAATTCTAGGACCTAACTTAGCAAAGGAAGGAAAGGGGCATAGAACAGTAAGTCTAGGAACACAACTTCATCAACTTGACCTTGTTTCCTGTGGCTGTTTCCAAATGCAATAAACAAGGACACTGCTGTCTCCCCTCTCCACCCTCAGCTACCAACCCCAATTTTCAGATAACTTTTTCAACATAGCTTAGACATTGATCTAACGTGTTTTTTCTGAATGCTGAGCTCTGCTAAGGTACCTTTTCCTTTAAGACCAGCAACTCCACTGGAGTTTTGATTTGGAAGGGGGATGGACAGGCTGATGATATATCCTCCCAACCACACCACCCCCCTCAAACACTCTCCTAATGGGAACCACATGGCCTGGCATTCAGGGAGGCCCCTCTCACTTTAACATCACTGGGGGAGGGGGAGTTAGGGGAGGATAGTATTCAACCAAGCTCACCAAAGAACTGAGCACTGGTGAGGAGGCGGTGGAAACTGAAAGTGGGGCTTCAGGCTTTGTTAACGCTCCCACCCCCAAGGTCCCCACCGATGACAAGGGCCCTCTCTCTCCACTGACGTTTGTTATGGCTCCAATTTTGATTATTTATACGGTGTAATGAAATCCCCTCTTCCTGGTCTCTTTCGTTCTACTCACATGTGACTGTTACTGATTAAGGCAGGAGAAGTGTGGGGTTGGGGTGAAGAGTCCTGAATCTTGGGCCTAGGATCCAAGTTGGAGACCTGCCTCTTCAACATGCTCCCCATGTGACCCTGACAAGTCACTCTGGGCCTCCGTTTCCAAGATGGAACCATGTCTGATATCCCTTCTGGTTCTAAATTCTGGGATGCTCAGCTAAGTGGAGAATTCTTGGAGACTGCTAAGATCTGGGGTGTCAAATAATCAATCAGCAAGAATTTAGTAAGCTCACACTCAGTGCCAAGTTCTGGGTTAAGTTCTGACTCAGACTGAGAAATAAAAACACAATTACTGCTCTCAAGGAATCTCCATTCTGTCATGAGAAACAATAGATATGCATATAAGGATGTTAAACACTGTATGTGTGTGTGTGTGTGTGTGTGTGTGTGTGTGTGTGTGTGTGAATGAGTGAATAAATGAATGAGAAAAGCATTTGACAAGCACCTTACTATGTTCCAGAAGTCTGCTAAGCACTGATTAGACAAAGACAAAAGAAATAAAAATTAGTTCCTGCCCTCAATGAACTTCCAGTGAAACTATAAGGGACAACCTTGAGTTGTACATAAATTTCATGATGGCATGTTTGCCCACGTTCTGGATAATGGACAAAGCTCTCGTGCCTTCCCAGTTACCAATGGAGTGAAACAGGGCTGTGTGCTTACTCCCATGCTTTTTAGTTTTCAGTCATGTTGTCACATGCTTTCAAAAAGGAGAATCACAGCATCAAGGTCAACTACTGTACTGACAGTAAGTTCTTCACTTTGAAAAGGTTACAAACCAAGACCAAAGTGGAGGTAGTGTTGGTGCATGATTTTCTGTTTGCAGATGATTGTGCACTCAATGCAGCCTCTGAAACTGAGATGCAACAAAGTATGGATCAATTCTCTGCTGCCTGTGCTAATTTTGGCCTAATAATCAATACCAAGAAAACACAGGTGCTCCATCAGCCACCACCACACCATCCATATGTGGAACCATCAATTACAACAAATGGAGAAGTTTTGAATATTGTGGCTAAGTTCTCTTACCTTGGTAGCATACCTTCCAGGGATGTACACATTGACAATGAGTTTGAAACACGCATTGCCAGAGCTAGCTTAGTGTTTGGGAGGCTCTGAAGAAAAGTTTGGGAGAGAAGTGGTATTAGACTGACTACCTAACGTAAGGTCTACAGAGTCATTGTGCTGACCTCATTGTTGTAAGCCTGTGAAACATGGACAGTCTACCAGTGCCATGCCAGGAAACTGAATTGCTTCCATTTGAACTGTCTTAGGAAGATTCTGAGGATCACCTGGCAGGATAAGGTACCAGACAGTGAGGTCCTTACTCAAACTGAACTGCCAAACATTTAAACTATGCTTTAGAGAGCACAACTCCAATGGGCCGGCCATGTGGTTTGAATGCAAAATATACACTTGCCAAAAAGACAATTTTATGGAGAACTCTCATGGGGCAGGCGATCACATGGTGGTCAGAAGAAGCAATACAGGGACACTCTCAAGGTCTCCCTCAAGAACTTTGGATTTGATTGTGTGACATGGGAGACACTGGCACAGGACCACTCAGCATGGCGTGCCCACATCAGAAAAGGTGCTGTGCTCTATGAGCACAGTGGAATTGAAACAGCACAAAGGAAATGAAGGATGCACAAATTTGGAGTAGCCACCCCAAATGTTCACATGGACTATCTGTGCCCAATCTGTGGTACAACATTCTGAGTTCATATTGGTTTGATCAGCCATAGTCGTACACATTGACACTTCACTATGTCATGGTGATGTCATTTTGGTCCTCTTCGAGAATGAATGACAACAACCAACCAAGGGACAACCTGACTAGACAGAGACCTAGCTCTGCATAACCTCAGTTAATGTAAAATGCAAAGAGAAAGGTCTCTGCTAAAAGTGGTGGTTCTTGATGTTATATGTTTCTTAGTGTAGCCCAAGATTCCATTAGCTTTGGGGCTGCCATATTGAATTGTTGATATATAAAATGTTTGCTGTTCACTAAGACACCCAGGACTTTTTCAGATGAATTACTTTCTGGCCAAATCACTTCCATCTTAATTTTTGAAGTTAATTCTTTAACTCAAGTATAAAACTTTACTCTTATCTCAGATTGCAACATATTAAATTCATTTGAATGTACTAATCTATCTAGATTATTTTGGTTGATTGGCATCTAATATTCTAATTTAATGTCACCCTGCAAATTTGATAAATATGCCTTTTTTATCTAAATCATTTATAAAAATATTCAATAGCCCAGAACACAGGGGGATTACTGGGGCACTCCACTAACAATCTCTTAGGTGACACTTATAGTGGGTTCTTTAGGTCCAAATATCAAAAACTATTTGAAGCCTACCTAACTGTGCTCTCATGTAGCCCACATGTCCCTGTATTGTCCACAAAGATAGTGTGAGATCAAAGATCCTACAGGCATAAGAGACCTTAGGGATCATCAAGCCCAATCCCTTCATTTTAAGGATGAGCAAGTGAACGAGGGCAAGAGAAGGAAAATAATTTGCCCAAGGTTGCAAAGGTAGAAAGTGAGAAACTGCATATTTGAACCCAGATCCTTTGATTCTAAACTCAGCTGTCTTTCCACTACATCATGAATGAGGAAATTTGTCTAATGTTTTGATAAAATCCAATCAAACTGTATCTATAGCATTTCCCTTTATCTACCAATCTAGGCAACCTGTCAAAAAGGAGATGAAGTAAGCTTAGCATGGTCTTTTCTTAATGAACCATTCTGGTTCTTTGTGTTCACCATTTCTTTTTGTAGATGCCCATTCAATTTCCATCCTTTTAATAATATGTTCTTAAATTTCATTAGGAACTGAAGTCAAATTCACTCACCTATAGTTTATACTCTTGCCTTTTTTTGAAAAGTAGAACACTTGCTTTTCTCTAATCCTAGAGTACCTCAACTGCCCTCCAAGTTTGCTCTTTCCAAGATCATTGACACTGACTCACTCATTTCACTGGCCAGTTCTTTGAGGTCCCAGAAATGCAATTTGTCTATTCCTAGTAACCTAATCTCATCAAAGGCTGCTTGGTTCTCTCTTGTTATGTTTCTAGTTATCCTGGAGATTAATCCCTTATTCACCATCTCCTCCCCATTCCTTCTCTTCTTTAATAGCACAGTCTTTTCATTCACTGCCAATTATGGAAACCTGGCTCTTACTGAGAGAAGATGTCTCATCCCCACTTTCAAATGTGAGAAGCTATTTTGGACAATTCATTCATTCAGTAGGCATACTCCTAACTATCTCCTGCATATTCCAGGCTCTTCCTTTGCTACCATCATTTGGTAGTAATTTCTTTAAGGTTCCCTCCATTCAGTCCAGATACTCTTTGTTGTAATCTACCTTGCTCCTTTCTCAAATATTGAGTGCATGAGTCAGTTACTCCTGCCTTCATGCTTGGGGACTTCAATACATATCTTAATTTTCTCTGGAATCCCAAGTCCTTTTAGTTAACTAGTGTCATTAACTCCTATGATCAACAGCTTCCTTCCACTTCAGCCACCACAGGAATGGTCAGACCTAAGATTTTTCTATTCTGTATAAATCCAATTATAATGCCCTTCATCCTTTCCCCATGCCCTAGTCCTACCAAACTTACTCTTTATGCTGACCTCACTACACCTCTGTTCTCCCAAATCGTCATCCCTACTCAGGCTTCACTTTATGGTCTTCACAGTATCGACCCTTCAGTTGATCTGTTCAAATATACTCTGTCCTTCACCTTTAACCTAATTCTACCATCATCCAAATCCTGACAATCCTCAATCCCAGGTAACCCCCACCATCTGTCTGCGCTCCTGCTTCTATGCAGCTGAATGTAGGAGGGAATTCGCAAAACCAAGTCAGCTGGCTTGGCTACCCATTCATGTTATCTAATCTAAACTGGGGGCTCACAGTGGACATAGATCCATAAATCCTTTTATTCTTATCTATGGACTCTGGATCATTCTCCAGATAGGGTATTTCCAAAGGGTCTCCTCTCTCCTTCAGTGCATTATTCCACTCCCAATTCGCTCTCTCAGGAGATAACCTCATCCCTAGACTAATGAAATCAAGGTCATCATTCATAACCTCCCTTATCTCCATTCCAAACCTCAAGTGCTTATGCATCTTCACTACTTTATTCCAAGGTCAAGCCCTCTACTTGCACTGAGATCCCATTGTCTCTCATCTCTATGCAAATGTATCCCAATGATCAGTCATTCCCTCCTTTATCTCAACTTTAATCCCCTCTCTGCTCTTTTCTTCCCTGATGGCTACACACCTACACTCAAGTCTCCCCACCAAAAAAGCAAGTCTAGCATCTTGTCAAATTCCTTTCCTCTAGCTTTCCTCCATTTCACAGCAATTGTCTGCTCTTCCTTCACTTCCCCACCATCCACTCTCTTTCCATCCCATGACAATCAGATCCCTACTCCAATCTGGGAAAAGTTTATGAAATGAATATTATGTGCATTTGGGCTTACAAAGTGAGCTAATCACCAATCTATGAAATGGTTCTCTCTGAGAGTAGCAGAGATCTCTCAATTGCTAAATCTAACAGCCTTTCTGAAACCCTCATCTTCTTTGGAAGTTTTCTGGGCAGCTTTGGATACTATTGACCAAATTCCTCTCCTAAATCAGTGATACCTAATCCCACCCCAAGAGGCCCATAGCTAAATTTAGGGGTTCCATGAATTTAGATGAGAAAAAAATAAATTTTCATTTTTACTAACTCCTATCTGAAATTTAGAATTCCCTTCCAAAATGATTTTTTTAAAAAATATTCTTCTGAAAAGAGACCTAAAGAAACCCATAGCAGATGGCAAAAGGGGTTAAAGTTACGGCTAAGGATAATCATCTCTCTTCCCTTGGCTTCCATGATACTTCTTTCTCCTGGTTCTTCCACCTACCTGCCTATTTCATTTCAATCTCTTGTGGGTTTACTTTCCATCTCTCAATACCTATACATGGGCACATCCCAGGGTTATTTCTTAGGCCCTCTGCCCTTGTCTTCACATTCTTCCTCTTGGTAAGATCATTAGCTCCTATGAACTCCACTTAATTTCATCATAAATGAATCCCATCGCTACATATGGAACCTAAAGTTTTTCCTGAGCTTCCAAGACATTTCACTTCCTGCCTCTTGGACATCTCCATCTGGATGTCCTTTAACAACTCAAATTCAAAATGCCCAAAGCAGAATTGATCACCTCCCTTCTGAAAACTTCCTTCTCCTTGATTCTTATTTTTATTGGGGACATTAGTGTCTTTGCAGACACACAGATCTGGACATGTTAGTGGACTGCAGGCTCCATGGCAACCACAAAAGTTAATGAGATCTTGGGCTATGTTAGGAGGGACAGAGCTTCCAAACTGATGGTCTTTCTGCTCTCTGCCCACATCAGAACCCATCTGGAGTATTGGGTTTGGTGTTCAGAGGCAGCTAAGCGGTACAGTGGATAGAGAACTGGGGCTGGAGTCAGGGAGACCTGAGTTCAACTCCACTTTCAGACACTTACTAGTTGTGTGATCCTGAGCAAGTCCCTGAAACTCTGTTTGCTTCAAATGTAAAAATGTTTCCCTGGTGTAAAATGGCAATAACAATACCTTTGTTGTAAGAATCAAATATAAAATGACCTGTCCCGTTGTGATAGGAACAGAAAAGGGGCCAACAAATGCTATGAATCACAGGTTTAAGACCTCCTACAAAAATTAGTGATGCATTAGATAGTGGATTGACCTCAAAGCCAGAAAGACTTCTGACACCTGCTGGATGGATGACCCTGGGTAAATTACTTAATCCCTCACTGGCTTAGGCAACTATCTGAGTTTATAACTTTCTGAAAAGATGCCAATTTGCATCAATAGAGGAAATCTGAGAGTTTTCAACTCCATTTAAACAGCAAGTCTAGTCCTTGTTTCTATAGATATTAAGATATCAGATATTAGCTCTTGAGACTCTAAATCTGACAACCTTTTCCAACAATCATTGAGTAAACATACTCCTAGAGACAAGGAAGAATGTCAGTGTTTGCATTCTTACTAACAACAAATTCAGAAAAGAAAAAGCAATTGCTATTCAGTGGGAAGAGACCTCAGAGATTCTTCTGCAAGCAACCAAGAAGTTGGCTTATGTATTGAGCTTCCAAAGGCAACCAAAGACATCATTTCATGGGATATTTGGTAACCACATATTGCTCTCAAACATTTGGCAAGAGACCACCATGAAAGCAATTATAGCGTCTGCACCAAAGTCTACTGTAGAATAGGAGAAGGCAAATAAATGTACTGAAGAACTTGATAAGACCCTTGAAAGTAAATCAACCTACATGTCATTATTTGGTGTCTTCAGTGAGCACAGGCATAACTCTAAGGAGATAGTTTAGCAATAAAAGAAAAATGAACGAAGTAAAGACTTTGTGGGTGATAAAGAAGCTCATGGTTAGACAGCATTGATCTTTCCTTCTAGAAGCACAAATAGCATCTCACAAATAGACTAAAACTGAATTGACAAGTAACACCTAATTACTTACATGGGACTCATTTGTGAATCAGCTGTCCCTGTGATTGGGGATGAACCTGTAATTTCATAGGCATAAGGAACTCCCAGGGAAGGAAAGTCCTACCACCAATGCAGGCTTATCCCTTCTCCGAAACTGTTAAGGTTGGACATTTGCATGGAGCACCAAGAAGTTAAATAGGTTGGCCAGCATCCCATTGCCATTTTGTTTCAGAGACAGGACCTGAATCTAGGACTTTCTGACTTCTCTCCTTGATGCCACATGGCATCAAAATGAAAAGGTAAGACTTACAATAGAAATAACTCCAATCTGACCTATTTAGGTAAGTTACTGATGCCAACAAAGGGAAAGTGAGAGAAAGGACAGACATCTACATAGAATTCTTAAGGAAGATTTACCAATGCAAATACATTGCTGAGTCAACCAGCAACCAGTTGATATCCTCCCCTAGGAGAAAGATATGGCAACTGGAGTAAGGGGAAAGGAAGTGAAGGCCAAGGCAAGGCAAGGCAAGGCAATAAGCTATTGTCAACTAGTGCCAGGCTCTCTGCTAAGTGTTTTACAAATACTGTCTTTTTTTGGTCTTCATAACAACCAGGCTAGGTAGATGGTGTCATTGTGCCTATTTTGCAGTTGAGGAAACTCAGGCAAGCAGAGTTAGTAAGCATCTAAGGGCAGATTTGAACTCAGGTTTTTCTAACTCCAGACCTGGTACTTGATCCACTATTCCACCAGCTGCCCCTGATAAGATGGAAAGAAAGAAAGAGAAAGTGAGGGAGAGAGAGAGAGAGAGAGAGAGGAAGAAGGAAGGAAGGAAGGAAGGAAGGAAGGAAGGAAGGAAGGAAGGAAGGAAGGAAGGAAGTGATGGAATTCAGACTCTGGGAACCTCTCTGAACTCCCCTTGAATCTTCCCACTTAACCTGGCCTTTCCTACTCAAATCTGTTGCCTTTGGCCTAGCCTGGCCTTCCATTGTCTGTTACCTTTTGATTGCCCCACCTGCTGCCCACCCAAGCCCTCCTAATTGCCTCCAGTTGTTTCCCACCCTTGATTGTATCACTAGTTATCCCTCTCATCAAGATCCTCCTTAGACCCTCCTCCCAGACTACTAAACCACCTCTAGATCTTTCCCATATAAGTTCCATCTTGCCTCCATGAAGGCAATCCAGCTCAGACTCTGTCTAGCTGAGATTGTATCTGTCCCTCTTGTTAATACAAGCATTACAAATGCTTAGGCTTCTTAAAAGTCAACCCAGTATGGCAAATCTTTAATAAACTTTGTTTTTCTTTGGCTTTGAGATAGCTTGCATCAAATTCATTTGAGCAGGACTTGGTATGTTGGTATTTTGGGGTCCCCAGTCCCCCAAACCTGAAAGAAAGGAAGGAAAACATTACAAATGAAAGAAGACAGGGGTGTCCCAAGGTGAATGACTGAAAGAGAGGAGCTAGGAGAGATGTTATTCATGGCTCAGGCTCACCAGTGCATTTCCTCAAATGGAAGTTCTGGAATTCACCAGTAGGAAAAGAGGGTCAGCCATAGGGTTAGAGACATGTAATTGGCCTCCTTTATAATCCTATATATTTTATTTAGTGCATTAAAAATGTGTTTATGAGAAGTCCATAGGTTTCACCAGGCAGCCAGAAGGGTCTACAAAACACAGACACACACACACACACACACACACACACACATGCATCTGGGTGGAGGGTAGATTGGAGAAGGGAGGGACTTGAAGCAGGAACACCAACGAGGCAACCATTGCATCCACCAAGCCAGGAGGTGAGGATGACCTAAACCAAGGTTGGGCCATGTAAGCAGAGAGAAGGGCTCATGTGCAAGAGATGTTGAGAGAGTTGAAATAACAAGACTTGGCAACTGACTGGATAAGTGGCATGAGAAAGAATAATACAGAGGTGACAAACATGGGGAAACTGCTGAAGGATGGTCCCTTTGATAGAGCCAGGCTGGGTCAAGGAGAGAGCTGGAGGGCAGAGATATTCTGAGCACTAGAATGAAAGGTCCTTGAGGTGAGGGGCTGTTTTATTTTCTCCTTTTTTGTTTTTATCTGCTTGGGGCCCCACAAAGTGCCTGGCACCAGACAGGGGCTTAACAAAAGCTTGTTGAATTAAATTAAGTTGAATTAAAAGTTGGATGTTTAGTTACTTGTGTCATTCTCTTTAATAATCTTAATCCTTCCCTCAAAGGAACCAAGAACGTTTACCCTGAGAAAAGGAGGCTCAAGGGGAGATGACAGGGCTTCTCAAGTCCTTGAAGGGGTGTCATATGGACAGTGGACCAGGCTAATTGTTTCGATCCCTAAAAGACAGGACTTGGAGGAAGGTTAGTAACGGTAGATACACAGATCTCAGCTTAATGGCATGAAAATAGTTTTATGATCAATATTTTCCCCAAATGGAAGGAGGGTCACCCCTCCTTGGAAACCCTTAAGGATTTTTCAAGGATGTTATGATACAATTCCTTTAAGGCAGGTGTTAGACTAGACAGTCACCAAGGTCTGTCCTAAGTCACAAATTCTGAGATTTTGTGATTTCTGTGAATTCCTTGAGGGCAAGCAGTAGCTGACTTAAATTTTAATTCAGCCCTAGTGCCTGGCACTGTGCTCTCCAAGCAGGCAATGCTGGATAAAGCAGCAACAGTGGCGACAACCCTAAATTAATGAAGTTGAGGGAAATGGCTCCCATTGTATGGCATGGAATGACATGGGAGAGCAGGCATCAGACTATTAAAGTTGGTTGGGATCTTTGAGATCTAGTCCAAAATGATCTGATTTGTGGCAACTCTGTAATGTAGGTAGGGGGGTGCGTCATTATCTCCATCTTACTGATAGAGAATCTGAGGCATAGCGAAGACTAAGTGACTGTACGAGATCATCAATAGCAGAGTCAAGACTTGAACTCAAGTCTTCTGACTCCAAGGTGATGGTTTTTACTCTGCTTCTCTTAATGTGCATGTGTGCAAGTTTTCATAAAGGGGTGAGGAGGAAAAAAATAATGTTTTCCTTTGGACTGCCAAATTGTCTTTGTTTTGCTACCCCAGAGGGTAGAAGTTGGTCATAAAAGCCATTTTATGGAAACTTCTCTGTAGAAGTTGTGGGTGGTGAGGATATATTGACAACTCAAGGCCATAAATGCCAGATTCCATGGGAAACATTTGGGTGGAAGGGAAAGGGCACCTAGGTGGTGATGGCCACCTACTCTGGGCCTTCCAGACTCCAATGGGAAGTCATAGGGTAAAAGACTTCTTCTCCTGTGGACAATCAGGCCTGAGACAAAGTAGTTTCCATACAATGGCCATGCAAGACAGGTCCTCAAAAGAAGATGCTGCCATGAGCAGTGGAATATAGTGGAGAGAGGCCAGATTTGGAGTCAGGATCAGAGAGAATCATAGGATCAGGTTTCGAGCTAAGAAGGATCTTAGAAATTACCTAATTCAAGTCTCCCATCCTCCCGCATTTTGCTGAGAAAAGAATTAAGGCCCAGTCATACAGGAAGTAATTGGTAGACCTAGAACATAAAATCAGGTCCTCGGACTCCAAAACCAATATGCAGACCCATCCCTGGGGATTGGTCCTTGCCCATTGATGAATCTATTGAAAAGAATCAGTTAGTTAATCAATAAGTATTTGTTAATATCTACTTTGTGCCAAACATACAAAGTTGTTACATACAAAGTAGACACACCGTAACTCTAAAGGAGAAAGTAACTCTAAATGAGCAACCAAGGAGGACCAGGAAAACCCTTTAGAACTCAATGTTAGAACATAGAATGTCAGCATAGGGCACCACCAGGGATACTAGAACATAAAGTGTTAAGTAATAGAACTTTGAATGTTAAGGTGCAGAATCCTAAAATGTTAGAATGTATCATGTTATGATATAGAAATTAGAACATTTGCACATATAACATTAATAGAACCTAGAATGTTATGTAATAAAACCATGAATGTTATAGATGTAGAACCATAGTGTTACAATGTATCATATTATACTATAGAAACAAAAATGTTTGAATATAAAATGTTAAGATATAGAACCTTGAATGTAGAACCCTAAAATGTTAGAATGTATCCTGTAATGATATAGAACCTAAAACATTTGAACGTAGAATGTTAAATAAGTTAAGGAAGAACATTATTGGAATCTACAATAAGTTGTTATAAACTCTTGGATATTAAGACGGAGAACCTTAGAATGTCTGAATGTATCATGTTATGATATAGCTCTAATATATGTAAACAAAGAATGTTAAGATAGAACTAAGACTATTCAAATGCAAACATTTCTGGGTCATGAGCTACTTCCATCTGCTCATTTGATAGATGAGGAAATCTGAAGCTCCAGAGAACCTGAATGATTCATAGGGTCACACAGTTCATTATTGACTCTTCTTGCTCCCTCCATTTTCCTCCCTAAGCAGGTAACAGTTGACATTCTAGATGAAATAAAGAAACGTATATAAAGCCCTTTGTAAACCTCAGAGGGCTATGGAACTTTCAGCTGTAATTATCATTTCTCAGTAATTAACTTTGTACCTACCTAAATTTTCTCTAAGAAAATGGGCATTTCTTTCCTTTTTTCCATTTAGTGACAAATAAACATGGGAATAAATCAAAAGCGTTTTCAGAAATGTCCCTAGGGTTTGCCCTGGATGGCATCTATCAGGTGAGATGATTCCAGTGAGAAGAACTCCCATTACGCAGCCTTTTACTGCCTCCTACTTACTCAGTTTGGGACCCAGAGCAAGGGATTTCACCTCAATTGGACCAAATAGCCTCCCAGGTCTCTTGTAGATCTAATTCTAGGAAACTGAATAATAGGAGAATCCATAGTATGCTACATAGCACTCTGAATATAGATGTCAGGAAGACTTGGTTCAGATTTTGCCTCTGCCACTTACTAAGCAGCACAGGGAAATATTTCTCTGAACCTGAGTTTCGTCATCGGTAAATAAGCACAATCATCCCTGAAGATTATTTTTAAGGGGAATGATGCAAATAACTAATCCACAGGGTTGCTATGGGACTCAAGATAATTTAAAAAAATACAAACTGCTTTGCAAACATGGAAGTCTCATATAAAAGTTAGTGATTCTTCTCAGAGGTGAGATTTGATTATTTGAGTTCAATACAGGTAAGGACTTATCTCTTTCGTATGGTATAAGGGCAAATGTGCTTGTATCTTTTTTTCAGATTTGAATGAATCATGCTTCATATTATTAAAGACAAGAGGTTTTGAGTGGCTCATTTGCATATCAAACAGTATTGATAATGAACTTGTCCCCAGGGCATGGATTGCTTCTGTACCTTTTCTCCAGAATGGTTTGGCCAATAAGAGACTCAGATTTTTTAATTGAGTGACCCTGAACCTCAAAATTATTTGGAAACTATTGAGCAAATGGCCATTGCCAATAAAGATTTGACAAATACACTGGATAGTAGGCTGAGGTCTTTGACCAAAAAATACCAGGCACTAGATTAGAAACAGTTATTAAAAGGAAAATCTAAATCTCCATTTGCCTTCCTCCTTTCTAGAAAGTGACAAACTTCATAGCCGAAGCCCCAAGGGAGCAGAACTAGAGAGACTTCTGCCAGTCCTAGGCTAAAAGTCCCTCCTCTTTCTGAAATGATGCTGCAATAAATATCCTAGCCTAGAATTGATCTGATCCAGAACCTGAAATAGAAGGTGGTAGATACCACAGAAGAAAGCAATACCAAGGAATCCAACAGAGGGACATGAAAGAAGCAAGTCCAGCTGAGCAACTTATGTAGGAGAAGAAACTCCATGACCTCTGAGGAGCCCACGCTGCTAAGAAACCATGTATCTACTTTAAATTTGAGCCCCCTCTCCCCATAAACACCATGCATACTTCTGGGAGATGACATTCCCCATTTATGGAGGGGTGTTTTGTAACTATTGTTCTTGCTTTGTATCTGATAGATGCCTTTGCTAAAAGTTAATTGAATCTACTTGTCAATTTTTAATAGGAAGAACACTGGTGGGGGCTTGTAAGCTGTAGCTTTAGAAAGTGGTACCACCGGGTATGCCCTTGAGTTCTGAGCATAGTCAGTCCTCTGGGGACCATACCATGACTATAAATGCAAATTAGGGGAATAATTCAGAAATCTGCCCCCCACCATAGAATGAGACTCAACGTCAAAGGTTCTAACTTTCAGGCCAACACTGGGGCCAATGCATTGTAGCTATCTCTCTCTGTTAGCTTGTCTCTGGAGGGCATTGTAATGCTAGTTTTCAGAAGCCGTTTATATTTTTAAATATACACCAAGGGAAAAGCTCCACAGGGCAGCGGGCACAGAAAAATATAGGAAAGCCCCGGAAATTTAGCGTACTTTCTCTGGCAACCAACCTGGAGCATCATTTCATTACTCAGCAGTTCCCTCCTCCCTCTCCCGAGAGCATAGGGTGTTTTCCAAATTGCAGGGTACTGTTTGCTGTCGGGTCTCCAGACATGTTAGCTCCTTGGTAAAACCAGCCCAGGCTCTCATTAGAAAGCCTCAAACCAGGCTAGGTCCAGGCTCTGCTCCAACTTGGGCCCAGTAAGTCCATCCTTTGACTGGGTCTGAACTTTTCACCCCCAATCAATTCAGAACGAGAGCATTTAAAAAAATAATTTTACTTTGTCTGACCTTGACAATTGAGGCTAAATCTCTCTTGCTAAAGGAATCTGTCATTTTTAAACAGCTTGGCTCATGATAAGAAAAATCTAAGAATTATATCAGAGACTTAGGACTAGGAGGGTCATAAGGTCATCAAATATTAGAGCTAAGAAGCATCAGCATTGGATTAGACTGTAAAATATTAAATATTGGAGCTGGGAGGGACCTTATAACAATAATTAGTTTTATATTGGCAAAGCACTTTTCACATGTTATCTCACATGATCTTCACTACAACCCTGAGAGGTGGGTGCTATCGTTAGCCCCATTTTACAGATATGGAAACTGAGGCAAATGGAAGTTAAGTGACTTGCATAGCATCACATCATGGGTTGTGACAGAGGTAAGCCTAGAACCCAAATCTCCTAGCTCCTTTTTACCACAAGATGACCTAGAAAATAGTTTTATATCTTTGTTATTTTTAATGTTCTGATTTAAACTTATTCAGTCAATCAATCAGAAAAGTGTTTATGACATTAATTGTCTTAGGCACTCATTCAATGAATATTATTTTAAATGCCTACTATGTGCCAGGCACTGTGAGAAGAAAGCGTTCAAGGAAGAAGCCATTTTTACTTCAAAAACTTTCTGAAAGATTAGAATTTAGATTACCAACAATAATTGCTTAATTAATGTGGCAATTCATGGTAACAATGTATGTCATATGCATGACATCAGACATACATTTTCTATGCATGTACATGCTATGACCCTCTAACCAGGGTGCTGTATTATCTTTATTTTATAGATGAATTTCAGAGAGTTGCATTGACTTGCCCAGGGTCACACGACCACAAGGAGAGACCCCATCTCCCTAGCACTCTTTTTACCTCTCCATGCTGCCTGGGCACACATCTTTTGTCAAGTGCCCCCAAACTATAGTGAGGAGTATAGAGAAGCAGCCCTTATGATACCTGATGCCTCCGCCACACACAAACCCCCAAGAAGCTTACCTTCAAGGACTGTCAGGACCATCAGGTGGTAGCTTTGGAGCTCTTGCCTAGTTCAAACCCATTTTACAGATGAAGAAGCTGCGATCTATGAATCTATGTGTAAACAGCACAGTCACCTTCTTGTACTATCTTCCTCCCTCCTTTTTAAGGTAACTTCGTTCAATTGAACTTCAGATATTAATAATAACAGCGAACATTTATATAGCAATTAAAAGCTTTCGAAGTGTTTTCTATATATTTCAGCAGATCCTCGCCATAACCCTGGGAGGGAGGTAGCTTTATTCTCCCCATATTATATACAAGTTAACTGAGGCTCAGAGAGGTATAAGGACTTGCCCATGATCACACAACTAGTAAGTGTCTGAGACTGAATTTAAACTCAGGTCTTCATGATTCCGAGTCTAGCACTAATTGTGCCAATGCTGCCTATGTAAAAGGCAAACACCCATGCCCTTTTCCTTGCAGCTTTGGACAGGATAGGATTAGCATCAGGGAACCCGGACTTAGATCCTATCTCTGGCATTATATGACTCTTTTCCCTCTTTAGACCTTAGTTTAGTGAAATGAAGGCTTGGGGTGCACTAGATAACCCCCAGGGTCTAAGGTCTAGCTTTCATTCTTCACGTGTGTAACGTAGAGAGGAAAGGATATTGAAAAGACCTCTTGCATAAGCTGAGTCTTGAAGGAACTCAGGCCTTCTAAAAGGTAGAAGTTAGAAGGGAGAGCATTCTAGGTGTGAAGAATTCCCAGTACAAAGGCATAGAGATGGGAGATGGTGTCATGTATGATAAAGAGAAAGTAGGCCAGGGTAGATGGATTGCAAAGATGAGAGTGACCCACTTGGGGTTTTCTTGGCAAAGATACTGGAGTGGTTTGCCATTTCCTTCACTCATTTTACAGATAAGGAAACTGAGGCAAACAGGGTTAAATGACTTGGCAAGAATCACACAGCTAAGAAAACTAGAAAGATAGAAATAGACTAGAATATGAATGCCAGTGAAAGGACTTTATATTGGGTATTGGAATAGGAAACCACTGGATTTTAAGGACAAAGCGGGTAATATGGTCAAACCTACACTTCAGGAAAAATCACTTTGGTGTTGCGTGGAGGATTGATTGGAGCAGGGAGGCAGAGAGTACAACTAGAAAACCTTTGCTTGACAGAACAATTTGTGGCATATGATTGTGATGGAATATTATTATTCTATAAGAAATGATGAGTTATATGGCTTCAGAAAAACCTGGAAGGACTTACATGAACTGATGCGAAGCAAAGTGAACAGAACCAGGAGAACATTGTACACAGTAACAGCAACATTGTAACAATTAGCAGCTGTGAAAGATTTAGCTACTCTGGTTGTTTCAATGATCCACAATGATTCCAAACTCATGATGAAAAATGCTATCTGACTCCAGAGAATTGTGAACTCTGAGTGCATATTGAAACAAATTTTTTTCACTTTCTCTATTTTTAATGGTTTTTATTTTTGCAATATGACAAACATGGAAATATGTTTGATATTACTTCATATGTATAATGGGCATTGTATTTCCTGCCTTCTTGACAGGTGAGGGGGGCGGAATTTGGAACTGAAAATAAAAAGTTTTAAAATTTAGAAAAAGAAGACTTGTAACAGTCTTAAAAATAATGAAAATAATAAATAATAAAATCAAGATTTGAACCCAGATCTCCTGACCCTTTAGAGCTGGAAGAGACTTCAATGGCCATCTGGTACAATCCTCTCATTTTACAGAAGAGGAAACTGAGACCCCGGGCAAGTGACTTGCCCAGGATGACATAGTAAGTATTGAAAGTAGGCTTTAAATCAGCTCTCCATCCCTGCATCATGCTGTGTTTATGCAGCACCATGCTTCTAACTCATTCACCAGAGATGGCCCCTTCTTACCTCATCCTTATTTCCAGGTCATTAACTCAGTTCTCTGCTTCTCCTTCTTCACATTGCTCTCTTGAGTATTCAACTCCAGCTCATGTCCATTCAGTGTTACGGAGAGGAGGGCAAATGGACAATAAAGAAAAGCAGCCATCCACCCTACAATGGCAGGTAGGACATTTGGATTTTGATGCCTACTGACTGTTAGCCCTATCCAGAAGTGTTATGAGCCGCCCCAGGGGGTAGAGACTTCTTTATTGGGTGTCTTTAAGGAACAGCTGGGTCCTCTTGCTGTTATATTGCTCAACCTAAAAGGAGATTGTTTCAGGCTTTGTTCTTAACGGCCCACAGGTCTAGCACCTGGTAGATGCTTGATCAATGAACACATGGCTCTCAACTCTGGCTTTGTTGCTTGCTGATCTGTGTGACCTTGGCCAAGTTGCTAACTTCTTCCTTTCTAAAATGTAAGGATTGGTATAGAAGTCCACTTCTGTCTCTGTATCTGTGGTCCTCTTACTTACAGCCTAATCTTTGTCAGGTCTTTGAAAATTGGAAATGGCTTCTCTAGGGGTTAGATGACTCTGTGTGAGAGTGTGTGTGTATGTGTGTGTGTGTGTGTGTGTGTGTGTGTGTGCACGCACGTTTGTGTGTCTGTTTCTGTGGTACCACATTAGCCTAGCTATTTTAGAGAGTGTCACCCTCCTGTTGGCCATGGAGGGATGAATATTTCAACCACTCTATAATTCCATGTCCCAAGTCATATAGGGCTGTGATCTGCCTGCCTTTGTCACTCTCTTAAAATGTGTCTGTCTTCCATTAGAATATAAGCTCCTTGGGGGCAAGGATTTGCTTGTTTTTATCTAACTCTAGAAGGCACCAGAGAATACAGACTGCCTAGCCTAGAGTCACAAATACGTGAGTTCAAATACACCCTTAGTCACTTCCTTGTTGTGATCCTGCACAGGTCACTTGACCTCTGTCTGACTTATTTTCCTCATCTGTAAAGTGGGGAAAATAACAGCACCTACCTACCAGGATCGTTATAAGGATCAACTGAGACAGTATTGGTAAAGTGTTTTGCAAACAGACTTAGATGATGACAATGACTGAATAAGATCATGACCGTTGCTCCTCCTCTACAAGCTAAACAAAATTCTTTCCTCACCGATGAATCAATATTTCTAGCTCCTGCTGTCAAACGGAATGGAAGGTAGAGTGGAAGATTTTGTCTTTACCTAAATTTAGAAAGTAAGCTCCTTGAGGGCAGGAGATAGTTCCTTTAAAATAGGGAACTCCTGGATTTGAGACTCCCTCCACTAATTCTGGACAGCTCCCATTTCTACAATTTACAATCTTCTGTCCTCGTGGCATTGAGCTCCTCGGGGAATGACTCTGAGGATTATGATCTCTCCACTAGAAAGCTCTCTACACAAAAAAGGGCAAGGACTGTTTTAATTTCTGTCAAATCCCTCGAGCCTTGAACTTAGTAGGCACTTAATGCTTTTTTACTTCATTAAGTGGAAGAAGGACCCACCCAAAGGAAATCGTGCACCCTTGAAGCACTGTCCCTAAAAAGTGAAGGTTTGATTGTCACCTGGACAGTCTGAGAGAAGAGTATGGCAAAGGGAGGAGGTATAGATGGAGAACTCATGGGTGTTGACTTCAAGAATTTGTCCCCGTCTAACTACGACTCAGACACCCATCATAGCCTCCTGGGTCTTCCCAGTCAGATGACAGGCATTCAGCTCATCACCTACAGCTGGATAGACAGTCCTTTCCTTGAACTCAGTCCTTTCTCTACAGCCTGGAGAACCAGCACGAGCAAGGTCACCAGACAGACCTTGCATGGGCCATGTACTTTCCTCTGTGTGTGTGTAGTTGCGAGAGCAGAGGTGAGTCATATTGTGAGCATGTGCCGGGAATTTTGCAATAATTTGCTTTAGGGAGCCTCTTCTTTAGTCAGACTTCAAGGTAACCTTGGCTGGAACCCATTTTGCAACAGGTTATAGAGAACTTTGGGGGAAAGAATATGTTTGAGACTCCAGACTGCTTGCCTGAAATGTCCCAGGTGCTCTGAATGAACTGTGTACATTCTTGTTTTCTTATCTGGGTACTCAAGGACTTCTGTCGGTAGAATATAAGTTCCCTGAGGACAAGGACTATTTCATTTCTCTCTTTGTAACCTTTAACATGTTAGTCACACATCTTAGACTTAAAGATGAAAGGGACTTGCTGGGAGCTAAGTCTCAGGAGGAACCGCCCTTACCTCCCCCACCCCAACCTCCCTGTATGCACAGTCACCTCCCCCTCCTTCTTTCCTAACTGAGCTATAGATATAAA
>JAQQSK010003488.1:0-11776 GCA_028658325.1 Potorous gilbertii | reverse complement strand
TCCTCTCAAAAAGTCACTTTATTCGCAGAGAGGTTAAGGATCTACAATGTTCCTTCCTGCTCCATCCTCCAGAAGAGAAGAAAACTAAATGTCAGAGACTGAGATCTGACCATATGTCCCTCCAGAGGAGTAAAGAAAAAACACGTGAATGGGGGCAAGCTTTTGCTGTACTGATGACCCAGAAGGCAAGAGAGATAGAAGACAGTAAAATCTGGGTCTGAAATCCACCTAATATTTCCTTTCTAGTCCAATGTGTGCCTCTGGTCATATTCCTTCTTTCTAGGTTCCAGAGCTGCTTATGTCTGTCCTTTTGAGGATTAGGGACAACCTTACATATCTTCTACCTTTCAAGGTCTTCTGGATATGAAACTCAGAGAAGGTTGCTTTCATTCCTTTACAAAGGAGCTAGTTTTGAACCAGTGTGTTCATCCACAAAACCTTCTTCCCCCAGGCAAACATTGCAGCCTAGTTATTATTCTAGCCAGAGCCCAGGTGGGAAAGGATGATATGCACATCATGCCAACCCATTTCAAGTGACCACACGGTAACCGGGGATGGCAGGTGTGCTCACTATGTTGCCAGAGATGACTGAGCAAGCAAGGGACCAAATCATCTACTCCCTTTGGCTGGCATCTTCATACAGAGGTCAGCTAACCACTTGTCAGACACGCTCTTGGGTGAGGGGTGGGGGATTTCTTTATCCCACATATATAGGTTGGTGTAGTTGACATTGAAGGCAACTTTCAGATCTGAGATTTTGAGTCTAGAAAAGGGCACCTGTTGTCCTCATCCCCTGCTATTGTCTTGCTTCATTCCTCCTCCCTTTCAGAGCCATAGGGAAGGAACCTCTGAATCAAGTTCAATGTCACTTAGATCCTGATCAAAATAATTTCTCTTTCCCCAGCTGTCTGTCTAGTGCCAGGATGCTGTTCCGGAGTTAGCTGTCACAAGCCCATGCCGGGGCACATATGCCCTCCTGGCAAAGACATGACACATTCCCCTGCCATTATTAGACTACTAATGAATGGTAGAGCAAGAGAGGGGAAGAAAACAGGGTCATCAAGTGGCAGAAGCATTTTTTAAAATCCCCTGTGACATGGACAGCAGAAGGAAAGACGTGGGGAGATGCAGCTGTGCTAGCCCCAAGGTGAGGGCTAAAATGCAATCATTCTGCACAGATTTTCTTCCCTCCCCTTTTTCTTTCTCTCTCTCTCTGACACCACGATTATTACCAGTGCTGGTAGCGATGACGTCTGGGAGTGTGATGGTTACCATGACATGTTTAATAGTGAGAGCAGATGTTTGGCATATTAACACCATGAATTCTAAATATGCAAGATGCAAGTTGTTGGGGGACGTAATTGATTTGCACAATGTGATGGGAAGCTGTCCCACACACACCCTGCAAAGGGATGCACAGAGATGGTGAGGGAGTTTGCCAAAGCATCCTCAGATAGATTGTGAGGAGTTTTCCCATTTGTCTGTAGGGTCTGGGTGGTGCAAGGAATGAATTTCAGACTTGGAGCTGAGGGAGATAGGATTTTTAAGTCCTCTGTGTGTCACCAGGGGCCAATCATTTAATTGACCTCAGCTTTGGACTCAAACCCAAAGCCAGAAAGGGAAAGTGAGGCAGTGGAAATCATGTGCACTCAGAGGCAGGAACCTTACACTTGAACTTCAATTTCGCTATTTGCTAGCTGGGGGATGTCTGTCCTCACTTCCTCTCTCTGGGGCTTAGTGTCCTCATCTGTAAAATGGGAATGAAAGAGCCTACCTATATCAAGGGATGGATGTAAACCAGCATATAGATGTCAAGTTTTGTTTTTTTTTGAGATTCTCACTAATAAATCAGAGGGAAGGAGGTGGAGGAGGAGAACATGATAGAGAAAGGGATGGAAAAGGAGGGGAGGACAAACAGATGGAGTAGGAAGGAAGGATGAGGAGAAAGAAGAAGAGGAAGAAGAATGATGAAGGAGGTGCCTGGATTCCACCTCCAGCTTTATCCCATTCTATGGGGCTCTGTGACCAGGTAGATGACTTTCCTTTTGGGGAGCATAATAGTGCCAACAAAACTCACTTCACAGGCTTATTTTATAAAGTCAGCTAACTGGGTTTCTTTCTACACTGCCTGCCCCTCCCATCTTGGGCCAGTTTACAATAATAACTTACAATTCTAGACCATTTAAAGATTCAAAAAATAAAGAAAATCAGGGTGGGGGTAGGGTGGATAAAGGGAACGAGCACTTCTTGAGTACCTACTATGTGCTAAGCACTTGCACAAATCTTCCCATGAGGGGAGTGTGACTAAGATTCTCTCCATTTTACAGATGAGATAATGAAGGCTCTAAGACATTGAATGGAAAGTCTCATGGCTAAACAGGCAGCAGGCCAGGCTCTGACGCTGTGCCTCCTTTTCCTTCCTTTCTCAGGCAAAACACTAGACTTTTTGGGAGGCCAGCCCAGGGAAACCCTGGAGGAGAGACACCTATCTTTATGCTTTCCAAAACCTGTCAGGGAATATCACACCAGCTCATAAGTTGCCAGTAAAGGAGGAGGTCTAATCCATCCCTACTTCTCTTCATCTTTTTATACCCTCATCAGTCTGCAGTTCAGAACTTTCTGCCTTGAACATCAGTGCCTTTCCTCCAGAAGTAAGGGCCTGTCAACTGTGTCTCAGGACAAGGCTGGAGGGAGAGTTGGGCTCCCATCACGGCCTCTGGCACCTGCACTGCACTTTTCTGGGAAGAATTAGGCAAGGAAAGCAACAATTCTCTCTCTCTCTCTCTCTCTCTCTCTCTCTCTCTCTCTCTCTCTCTCTGTCTGTCTCTCTCTCTGTCTCTTTCTCTATGTACAGGTATGTGTGTATATGTGTCTATATATGTGTATATATTTGCACACATTTTTGAGTTTTTTGTTTTGTTTTGTTTTTTCACATCTGCTCTACAAGACAAATGAGTTTACCTTGAGAAGAGACACATTACAAAGCGATTGGCTGATGGGGACAATTTGTTATAATGCTACAATTTGGTTGCTTTGCTCGGGAAAGAAACACACTCCTCAGTTCCTGTTGAGTGCTGATGGCTGTTCCTAATGGGTCCTGCTGAAGATTTAGCCATTCAAATGCTAGCGATCTAGAAGGATGGTTCATTTTGGCAAAAATAAAATAAAAATCATGAGTCAGGCACAGAGGAAATGCATCACTGACGGTATTAGTACATCACAGCAATTTCATCAGGCTGGAGAAGCTAAATTTTAAGGAGTGAAGGATGGTTTACAAAAAAGCATTATACATTAAAGGAGCCTGCAGGATGGTAGGCTTGGTCTTGTTATTTTCAGCAGTGAGCAGCAGAGGGCACTGTTGCCCTATCATAAGGGTGGCAACCCAAGGCTGGTAAGGAGAAACCATGGCTTGGAGAATGACGGTTTTATGGGTTACTGCTGCTATGGAAAGCCTCCTACTGGAAAAAAGTCATGCCAAGTAGACCTCTTTTGGCCCTTGCTATATGCCAAGGGGGCAATGGAGAGCAAGCAATAAAATATTAGGGGGACAAAATGGAAAGAAACCGGAAAAGGAAGACTGGATTCTAAGCCAACTCAACCTCTCATGCATGAGCTATGTGACCACAGGCATATTCTTAGCTCCTCTGAGCCTCCATTTCCTCACCTGTAAAATAGAATACCTTTATGTGATATAATACAAAAGAATGAAACTTCAGAGTCAGGGAGCTACTGTTAAGTTGTTTAGTTATTCCTACTCTCTGTGATGCCATTTGGTGTTTCTTTGGCAAAGACAATGGGATGGTTTGCCATTTCCTTCTCCCTATCATTTTATGATGTGGAAACTTGAGGAAAACAGAACTAAGTGACTTGTCCAGGGTCACCCAATTAGGAAGTATATGAAGCTGGATTTAAACTCATATTCTCCTTAATCCAGTACCAGCCACCTAGTCACCAGAGCCAGAGAGACTTGAACTGAAGTTCTGGACCTTCTACCAAACACTTGTGTGATCTTAAATAAATCACATGGGGGCAGTGTAGTACACTGGGAAGAGCTCTATTACTGAAACCAAAGGTCCTGGATTTAAATCTTGCCTCTCATTTTTCTTACTTGAATGTCTAAATCTCCCCAGCTTGTTTCCTTCTTTGTAAAATAAGCTCCAAGAGGTCCACTGAAGTGTCTTCCAACATCAGATCTGGACAACTAAGAAAACCTATATTCTGCAGCCCCTCCCAGCTCTGATATTCTGTGTGTTAATAGTCCTTCCTGTTCTGGAGTTAGAGGCCCTGGTTTCTTAACTCACCTACCACACTTACTAACTGAATGACCTTGAGGAGGTCGACCATCTCAATTCTCTTGGCTAAATGCCCTCTGGGGGCCCTTCCAGGTCTATATGAACTATGATCCTAGGGACTTTCCCTGGATTCTTTTCTTATCTATAAAAGGGAGCAGGGGTGGGGGGGAGGTGGGGAGGTTGGATTAGGTTTCCTTTGAGGTCTCTTCTAGCACGAAAACTAGAAATAATAAAAACTTGTAACAACACTGATTTATTGGTAGATTGATAGTTTCAGTTCAGCATGCCCACTGTAGACTTGGTCTCCACCAACTGACTGGTTCTTTGCCACACAGGCCCCAGCATGGTATTTACTGGTAGATGAATTGATTAGCTGAACTCAGGGCCACAGGACTCCAGAACCAACCCTCTCTGGACCTCTATGCCAAGCTCTCTATGATTCATTCCAGTTTTCATTATGACTGCTCTGTTCTCACTAAAGACATTTCTTGCACTCGGACTACCTCCAAGATGCTAGAGGGATGCTATGGGTGGTATTGAGATGCTTGAGATTTGGTCCTTGCCCTTTGAGAACTAAGCAAGAATTCCCCAGTTGGGTATTTCTGGATTTCAAAATCGGGCTTCTATTACTGTCTCATCCTGGAACTTCCCTCAGGGCCTAGGCACTCCTCCTACCCCTGCAGACTACTCACCAAGGAATTTCCCTCTGTAAGGTCCCTCCCCTTTCCCATCAATGAGTTCTTCCTGGAGCTGCCATTTTGTGAAGGCCAGACCAATTTGCCACCATTCTCTTCCCAGCCATCACCCTTACTCTATAGACCTTGAAATCATGCCCAGGTTTCTCCCCTACTGGCTCTCTTGTTGTATCCCATTTAGGCCCTTCCTCCATTAGAATGTCAGTTTCTTGAAGATGGGGATTGCCCTTTTTTTGCTCATATTTGTATCCTCACAGTGCCTGGTACCTAGTAGGTGCTTAATACATGCTTGTTGCCTTTCTTGCCTCCCTTCCTAGTGGAGAGATCACTGGTTTTAGAGTCAGAAGGCTAACTCTCCACTTTCTATCTGGAACTCTGGTTTGGACCCTAAGGAACATGATGCTCCAGTCAGGATAAACTCATCATCCAAAATCTCATCATGGATAAAGCACTGGGTCTGGTACCAGGAAGGCCTCAGTTCAAATTTGGGCTCAGACACTTACTGTATAACTTTGGGAAAGCCAACTAATCTCTGTCTCAGTTTACTCAACTGCGAAGTGGGGATGATAACAGAATCTACCTCATAGGGTTTTTGCAAGAAATGAATATTTGTCAAGACCTGAGCACAGCACAAAGTACTGGCACACAGTAGGTAGTACACAAATGCTCATTCTCTTCCCCTTCTCTCTTCCCTTTTCCCTTCCAAACCGCAGGCTTCCTTGGTGCTATACCATCTAAGCCTGTGATTCCCACCTGAAAGAGAAATGTCACAAACCACTCTGAGCCTTGTACAATAGATTTCATGATGCCATTCCCTACCTTAGGGGTGTATAAAGAGGACAAGCAGCTCTGGTGTGAGGGTATGCTAGGTCATTTTCAAGGCTGTTTGTCCACATTTAGTATCCACCTGTTACCCAACTCTCAGCTGTGGCTCCAAGAAGCTGTTTTCTGTGCAGTGGCCACACCCTGGTAAATCATCTCAGTAGAACAAGCTACATCAAGCTGAGGGTAACTAACAGGTCTCAGTCCCATTAATGAGTGTGTGTGGGGGGGTGGGGGTCTACCCCAAGCATGGGAAGACAAGAGTTATGGAGGACTTTGAGTTTAGACCAACACTGAAGATGCCACAGTCATTCACTGCATCGTGGGCCATTGTCAGGGGTCTTGACTTTTGTCTCACCATTGGACTTCAGTGTCTCTGAAAGAAAGAGTGAGACTGATGACTTTGTGACACTCTGCTGCACTTAAATCCAATTCATGCAGGAGTCAAGATGTCATCAAGGAGGTCATTGGTCCTTCTGGAAAATAAAAGACACAACCGAATGACTGGGAGCTAAGAAGATGACAATGATGATGTATGGAATCTCACGTCCAACCTCACCCACTTTTCCTCAATTGAAAACTTTTTCATTCAGTTGATGTAGGACCCTTGTAAAAGCAGGGGGAAGGAAGATGGTTTCCAGGTCAGGTTTCCCACTATATTTTAACCATATTACAGATGGAGATTGAAGTGATTTTCTGACAAATCATTCATTAGTCAGTAAGTATTTAGTGACTATTTACTATATTCCAGGTACTGTGATGATGATGATGGTGGTAATTAGCACTTACATACATCATTAAAGCTTGTAAAACACTTTACAATTATTATTCCATATGATCTTCACAATCCTGAAAGGCAGGTGCTGTTATTTTCCTCATTTTACAGATGAGGAAACTGAGGCAAACAGAGGGTAATGTGACTCATCTGAGGGTGAATTTGAATTCAGTTCTTTCTGACTCCAAGTCCTAAGCTCTATTCATTATGATATCTAGATTCTGGGAATAAAAAGAAAGGCAAAAACAAAGGTTGCTGATCTCAAGGAACTTAACAGTCTACTGAGAGAGGGCACCATGCAAATACCTATTTACATAGAAGATCTATACATCGTAAATGGAATGTAATCTCAGAGGGAAAGAACTAGGGAGGCCCCTTGGGGGGACCAAGATCGACTTCTTCTAGAAGACAGAAACTTTTTCTTCTTTTCCTCTTTCTGGAGGAAGGGAGGAGATGAATTTGGGGGTCAGGAGAGAGGGCCTGCTGCATGACTTGGAGAGGAGAAGCAAAGTATGATCAGAAAGAAAATGTATTCTGCCATGTGAACAGCTGCTGTGGTGGGGATGGGCGCAGGATGATGCCATGGACCAGAACAGCTGTAGGGGAGCTGGGCTGTTGAAGGAACATGTAAATAATTTATATATTTGAGCCATTTGCAAAAGCCCCCTTCTTTTTCTCCTGACTCCCTGGGTCCCAGTGACGTGGACATTTGCAGTGCATTAGTTAATTTTATGGCCTTGTTGTGAATATTGCAATATTTCATCTTCCTCATTCAAAATATTCACTCTGACTGGTTCCAACTTTACAAATAATTTCTGTTGGAAGATGGAATTTTTCCATCTGCTTGGCCCATTTTCCATCTGTTCCCCAGAGCTCAGGGCGGGGCTGGAGCTACATCACCAGTCTCCATTGATTAGGTCTGATTTAATGAAAAAGTTCTCTTTCTCCCTGTTACATTATACAGAGTTCACTTGATCATTCATTCAACAAACACTTACCTAGTACCTCCTGTGAGCAGGGCACTATGTGGGGTTCTGGGAAATATACAAAGTGTGTATAAGAAATGCAAGGATAATTGCTGCCTTCAACCACCTTACAAATCAGGAAGGGGATAAGATGTAATTACAGAAAAGTGCAGTATGTCCTATTACAGTTCAAATGAATTAAAAGAAGGGAAATGCAATATCAAAAATCCAGGTGTGCTCTGACCGGGCGAAGCACAGAGGCATTACTGGCCAAGCAAGGAACTCTCCCTAGACGTTGGTTAAGCTGTGTGCCAGGCACTATGCTAAAGATGGAACATACAAAGAATGAACAAAAAACAAGACCCAACAAAGCAGGTGCTGCCCTCCAGGAGCTTACCTTCTAGCAGGGGAGAGGGCTGCAGAGTAGGTGGCAGGAGCACCATGTAAATAATAAGTATATGCAAGATTTCGACAAAGTAGAGGGGGAAAGGACCTTGAATAGATTTCAGAGAGAAATTGAAGGGGGAAATGGTTCATCTTGCTTGTCACTAATCTTTGGTTTCCTTTGCAATCCTGTGTTTTATTTCATGTTTTGAAAACAGTATTCTGATAGGGGAGGGTCTATGGGTTCATCAGACTGCCAAAACATTCCACAAAAAAAAATAGGTTAAGACCTTCTGCTCCACCCCCTAAAGCCCCAGTCCATAGCATCTAGGGGGGAGGGAGGACCCTGAAAGGACTCCTTGTAAAATTCTATTTAAAGGAAATCTTGAAGCCAGGGAATCTAGGAAGTAGAGGTGAGGGGTCAAAATATTCCAGACATGGGTTGGGCAGCAAATACAAAAACAGAGAATGAGATGAACCATCCTTTTAGGACCAGTGAGTAGGTCTGTATAGCTAGAATGTATAGTGAGAAAAGGGATAAAATTCAAGAATACTGGAAGGCTAGGAAGAAGAGAAGTTGTGGATGCCAAAGAGAGATTTTTATGTTTGATATCAGAGATAATAGCGAGCCACTGTAATTTACTAAGTGACTTTGTCAGACCTGAGCTTTAGCGAGATCACTTTGGTGGTTGAGTGCAAGATAAATTGGAGTTGTAACCGAGGCAAGGAGATCAACAACTGGCTATTGCAGTTGCCCAGGTCGGAGGTGATGAACAAAGACGAAGTCAATACTTTCTTTGTATTTCCAGAAACTATACCTCTTTTTTAAAACAAAAATGGAGACTCACCTTGCATCTATTTTCTTAGTCATATCTCATCATTTACTCAAATTGAGCTTGTCGTACAGATTTCCTGTCTTAGATCATTCTTAGATGTGACGGAGGGCAAGTCACTCTCTCAGTCTCAGTTTTCTCTTTTATAAAATGGGAACAATAATGTTTGCACTTCCTACCTTAGCTCATGGGATCAAAATAATGGAAGAGACCTTAGAGATCATCAGGCTAATTCCATCATTTTGCAGATGACCTAATTGAGGCCTTAAGAACAAAAGCTACTTTCTTGAGTTCACATAGGGAAAAAAAAAATAACAGAACTAAGATTTGGACCCAATTTGGTTCCTGTAGGAAGCTAAGTGGTGTAGTGGATAGAAGGATAGCTGTGTCTGGTGTCAGGAAGACTTGAGTTCAAATCTAGCCTCAGATTGTCACTAGCTGTGTGACCTTGGGCACGTTATCTACCATCCTGAAGCCTGTTTCCTCATCTATATAATAGGGATGGTAACAATGTTTAACACACAAGATTGTTACAAGAATCAATTAAAATAACACAAGTACAACTCTACACAAACTTTAAAGTGATCCATTTTCAGTTATTGTTGGGTTGCTTATAAGTACTGTTCAATTATTCCTGACCCTATCTGGGGTTTTCTTGACAAAGACCCCGGGGTAGTTTGTCATTTCCTTCTGTATTTCATTTTATAGATGAGGAAACTGAGGCAAATAGGATGATGTGACTTGCCCAGGGTCACACAGCTAGGATCTCAGGCCACATTTGAACTCAGGTCTTCCTGACTCCAGGCTCAGTACTCAATCCACTGTACCACCTAGCCGCCCTGTAAGTGACACATAAATGCCAGTTATTCTCCTCATTATTTTTAATTCAATGCTCTTTCTGTTGCTTCAAGCAACTTTGATTAGGATATAGCTTTGAACACTACAAAGCAGGACACACTTCTACTACTGTTATCTTAATCCAGCATGAGATTTCTTGGGTTTTGAACAAGTGGGTTTGAGAGAAAAAGAGGAAGACCTAAGTCTAGAGGAGAACTGTGTTGTTCCTCCCACACATGGAAGGGGCAGTTGCTTTACCTTTGACTCCAAAGTATCCAGAATCCCTATACCCAAAACTATGTTTGACTAACCTCTCACATTCCCAATGGTTGGTCCTTTTTTCAGTTATCATTATCATACTCATCACACTATGTCATTTATTGCCATTAAAATATAATTATATATTTACAGTTGGAAAAGACCTCAGATGTAAATGAGCCTACCACTTCATTTTACTGACAGGAAACTAGAAATAGGATGTGTTCCGTTTGATCCTGAAGGGTAGAACCAGGATCAGTGGTTTCCAAGAGACCAATTTAGGCTTGATATTGGGAAAACTCTTCCTCATAGCAAGGGCTGTCCAAGGTAGAACCCACTGCCTTAGCAGGGAGTGGGTTCCTTCTCCCTGGTTGGAAGTTTTCAGATGGAGGCTAGAGGAGTCTCACTGACTATGTTCCAGAGGTGATCCCTTTGTGAACAAGATGGATTAAATAGCTCCTAGGGTCTCTTCAAACCCTCAGACTCAAGAATTCTGTGAACTGAAGTCCAGAGAGGTTGTCATTTGCCCAAGGTCACCTAGGGTGTAAGAAATAGATATGGAATTTGAACCCAGGACTTTTGACTTTAAACTAAAACTCTTTGTAGTAGAGCAATATGACTTAATGATAAAATGTTATCATTAACAATGAAAACAAAAAGCCTCTTTCTCATAAGATTATTGTGAGATTAAGAATATAAATATTAATTGTATGAACTACTATTTTCTCTATTTTCTACTTAAGGGAACTGAGTTTATCAAGGTTCTCTTGCCCAAGATTCCTGGAAATGGGATTGGGAACCTAATAAGTCAATAAGAATTTATTGAGAGGAAGTAGAAGTGAGGAAAGAGAGGAAATGAGTATTTATTATATACATTAATGCCTATTATGAGCTGGAGAAGGAAATGGCCAGCTACTCCAGCTTCTTGCCCAAGAAAATCCCAATGGGGTCATGAAGAGTCAGACATGACTGAAACAACTGAACAACAACAATGCCTACTATGCATTAGGTACTGAGGTAAAACCTTTAGAAATATTATCTCATTTGGCTCTTAAGTACTTATTAGGTGCCAGGCACTATGCTAAATGCTGGAGATACAAGTTCAAAGAATGCTACTATCTTGTTCTCTAGGACCTTACATTCTAAGCGCAACAAACACACAGTGCCTACAGCATTAATGTAAAGTTAATAAATGCCAGTCTGGGTACCAAGTAGTGAAGGGAGTTTGAGAGGGAGGCTACCAGAAATGTGGGGGATCAAAGAGGGTTTTATGTCAAAGATGCTTCAAAAGGAAGAGAGGGAGTCTAGTAGGCAGAGGTAAGTGGGAGGGCATTTTAGCAGACATGGGAGACAGCCCATGCAAACACAGAGACAATGGACAGGGATTGTTTGCTCTATGTGAGGAACATAAGAGAAGACTAGTCTGGCTAGATTTTAGGGAGAAGGAAGGAAGGAAGGAAGGAAGGAAGGAAGGAAGGAAGAAAGGAAGGAAGGAAGGAAAAAATATTTATTTAGCACCTATTATTTACCAGGAACTGTGCTGTGTTTTACTTATATTTTAAACATTACATATGTGTATATACACACACACACACACGCACACACACACACACACACACACACACACACATATATATATATATACACACATATGTATGCATATACACACATATTTAATCTGATTTGATCCTTGCAACAACCCTGGGATGTAGAAGCTACTATTATCCCAATTTTACAGATGGGGAAACTGAGTTGAAAGCAATTAAGAGACTTGCCCAGGATGATACAGCTAGGAAGTGTCTGAAGTTGTGTTAGAATCAAAGTCTTCCTGGGGGCGGAGCCAAGATGGCGGAGTAGAAAGACTCACCTATGCTAGGTCCGAACCCACAGCCCATAGATTTCCTGTAAAAAGAAC